>JAEIFT010000237.1:0-270000 GCA_018904225.1 Lordiphosa mommai
GGATAATACTTTTGGTATATGACTTTTTAACTATCCCGGAATATATATATATTAAAATTCTTTCACAAAAAAAAAAAAAAAAAAAAAAAAAAAAAAACTATATATTTATCCCCATTAACATGGTTTCAATTACGACCTTTCAAAGGGATTTCTAAGGTAGCCTATAACCTGGACATCCCATCATCCTATCCCCTTACAATCCTTTCTTTCCAAAGTTTTTATTTCTTTGGTTTCTTTTGTAATATTTTTATTGAAGCAATTATAAAAACTAAACACAAAAACGCCCAGTGTCTCATCCATGTGTATATCTAATAAGGATTTGCATTTACTGGTGCAAATTGCACCAAAGCCTTGATACGTCGCAATAGTGAGGCATTAAAGCCCTTACATTGACCGTATAATACTAATGTTGATTAGCTGCGTACAAAGAGTTTCATTGAAGGTGGAGATGACCAGCTGTTTCAGCTGCAAAATTTCATCCTGTGGGGCATTCAGCACCGACATATTGGCTGCATCTAAGGAGAAGTATAAGTGATTAGTTTTTATATATACAAGAACAATTTCCAAACCTACCAAGTGCTCATTAATGGCATACGATTCTCCTGAGCATAGATGACCGCATTGCGCAAATAAAAGTCAAATGGATCCATAAAAGATATAAATTTTGTTCGGCTATAAAAGCAGCCTGACATCAGTTCGCTGCGCTTCTCGCTGTGACAATGACTCAATTCCAAATAGTTTTGCTTGCCTTTTAAAGAAAAATAGAGAAGATTTAAACAAGTTTTAAGGTAAAATCCCTTAACACCATTTGGACCAAAGTATGTTGGGCAAAGGCCCCGCTGCTGGAGTAGATTATCGGCAATGGATTTTTGGGACAAATAATAGCCTATGGAGCCCTTCAACTGATTCAAATGGTATTTATGGCCGTCAGTTTCTTGCTGTCCGTTTTACCCCGTTCTAATAAGAAAAAAGAAAGTTAAAAAATGAGAAGGCTAAACTACCGGCTACGCCGATGATTTAATACTGCTGCAGTTTTTTAAAGGCGCTACCATTGATAACAAAAAAGTTTGTCTCATTAAATTTGTTTTTAGACCGATCGTTCCTATGGCAGCTATATGCTATATTCATCCGATTTTGATAAATTTTTCAGAATTGTGTGAAAGCATATAAAACTAATATATACCACGATTGGTGACGCTACGATGGAAAACAAAAGTTTTCTAGCGCTAAAACTGGTTTTGCCGACCGTTTATATGGCAGCTATATGCTATAGTCATCCGATTTTGATCAATTTTTCCAGAATTGTGTGAAAGCATATAAAACTATTATATACCACGATTGATGACGCTACGATGGAAAACAAAAGTTTTTCTAGCTAGAACTAGTTTTGCACCGACCGTTTATATGGCAGCTATATGCTATATTCATCCGATTTTGATAAAATTTTTCAGAATTGTGTGAAAGCATATAAAACTAATATATACCACGATTGGTGACGCTACGATGGAAAACAAAAAAGTTTTCTAGCTAGAACTAGTTTTGCACCGACCGTTTATATGGCAGCTATATGCTATAGTCGTATCCGATTTTGATAAATTTTTTCAGAATTGTGTGAAAGCATATAAAACTAATATATACGATTGGTGACGCTACGATGGAAAACAAAAAAGTTTTCTAACTAAGAACTAGTTTTGACCGATCGTTCCTATGGCGGCTATATGATATAGTCATCCGATCCGGCCGATTCCGACAAATGTGCAGCCTATGTGTATTTAAAGATTTTTGCAAAGTTTGGTCAAGATAGTTTTAAAACTGAGGAGGAGAAGCATAGGACAGACGGAAAACGGACAGACGGACATGGATATATATGTGCTCGAAAGCTCGTCATGCTGTTCAAAACATCGTGACAATTTTAATATACCCTCTGCAAGGGTATAAAAAGGCAACCACCTCCTTTCCTTAAACCACGCACAGCGGCGTCGCATCATTTATCATGGTGGACAGTAAATACTTGGAGGTCATGCTATCCTTGACATGACTGGCACCGCATTGCGGCAGTAGAGTGACAAATTGGCAGCAATATCCAAAAAGTTCTTAATATGCAATCCCTTTGAGTATGGTCAAATCCTGCTGTATATTTCTCTGCTCAATGTCAATTCTATGGTTTGCTCACTCACCAGTGAAAACGTCCAAAAACCACGACTCATCAATTAAGGCAAACGACCCAAACGAGGTGCAACTCCAAATCATGCTCCACATCCAAACTATCCTCCAAAGTGGTCACATCATGCGTGGTAGTCCGGGCAACATATTGGTTATGGCCGCCAGCTGTTGCAAATGACCCAAATCATAGAATGGCGTAGCCTTTACGCAACTGGCCTCCAAGCATATCAATGTGAGCAAAGAGGAAATTCAACACTTGCAGGGCAGCCAGGGTGTTGCGCAGCAACGAGTTGATAATTTCATCGCAAAGCGCCAAAGCCGGCAATAGTAGAGCGAAAAACGTTCATCAATGCCGGGCAAAAGGCCTGCGGTCCATTACGTTTCAATTCGCTGGCCTTAAGATCCGGCTGTGATCGTACACACGCATATTGCTCAAAACGCCCAGTGCACGTTCACCCAGCAAAAGTGGCCCCAATATTCGTGAGCGTCAGCCGGGTTAGGGAATGCCATACGCGATTCATACACATACAGAGCGCGCAAAATGTTCCGGCACTGGTTGCAGGATGCGACACAGGGCCTCATTCATTTACCCAAACTATCCAGCATGTGTTTCAAATAGCCGCGTGTGGTTATGAAGTACTCAATGTGCTAACCGCATGCAATTCGGAAATCATATCCAGACAGGCCAAAGCCAACATGCGACACACATCGTGACCGGTAACCGCATCATGACAAATGGTATCAATTAGTTTTTCACCAAAAGCGCCAATCACCTCGGCAGCCATTTCTTTGATGAACCAAATCATCGCCACGCATTTGCATGGTGTACATTCTTGGGCTATCCAGCGGGAGACGAAACTGAAAAAGGGCGAAAAAAAAAAAAATAAGAATAAGAAGGGAATAAAAACGAAGATTAAAACTGTAAAAAAGTGCTGCCCATCCCTGAAATCGGACAGTGCTGCCCATCATAATTATTTATTTTGCCTAAACTCGACTAATATTCATCTGATTGGAAACAATGTGTATGGGAGCTCCAAGTAATAATAAGTAGAATATATGTCTAGAAGGTAAAACAGCTTCAACTCAAAATTTAAAATTGTGCTGGTGGTAACTCTACTAACGTTCATCTGATCAAAAAACGTTATATGGGGGTTCGACAGGGTAATGACAAGTAGAATATATGTCTAGAAGGTTCGAACAACCCAACTTCAAAATTTTGGGATATTTGAGGTGTTTTTTAAATTGTGGTGGTGGTAACTCTACTATCGTTCATCTGAACGAAAGGCAAATGTATGGGGGTTCGTTAAGTATTGATCAGAGAATGTAGTCTAGAAGAGTGGGACAACCCAACTCCAAAATTACGGGATATTTGAGGTATTTTTTCAAATTAAGGCGGTGACAACTCTACTATCGTTCTTCTGATCGAAAGACAATGTATGGGGTTCGATAAGAATTTGAGTAGAATATATGTCTGAAGGTATGAATAACCTTACTGCACAATTGCAGGATATTTGAGATGTTTTTCAAGTTGTGGGGGTGACAACTCTGCTATCGTTTATCTGATCGAAGAAGACAATGTAGGGGCTCGATAGGTAATGATGAGTAGAATATATATGTCTAGAAGGTTCGACTAACCTAACTTTTAAAATTGTGGAAGATATGAGTTGTTTTTTAAATTGTGGGTATGGCAACTCTACAATCGTTCATCTGATCGAAAAACAATGGGTGGGGCTCGATAAGTAGTGATGTGTAGAATATATGTCTTGAAGGTAACCCTAACTCCAAAATTGTGGAATATTTGAGGAGTTTTTAAATTTATTGAGTGGCAACTCTACTATCATTCATCCAAACGAAAAACGTTATATGGGGTTCGATAAGTATTGATGAGTAGAATATATCTTTAGAAGGTTCCAATTTCTTCCTTCCAAAATTGTGGATGATATGAGGTTTTTTCTTTTTAAAGTTTTGGGAGTGGTAACTCTTCTATGGTTCATCTGAACGGAAAACTTTGTGAGGGGGTTCAATAAAAGTAATGATGTAGATGAATATGTGTCTAGAAGGTTCGAGCAACTTAACTCCAAAATTGTGGAATATTTCAGGTGTTTTCAAATTGTGGTGGTGGCAACTCTACTGGCGTTCATCTGACCGAAAAACGTTATGGGGTTTCGATAAGTAATGATGAGTAGAATATATATGTGTAGAAGGTTCGAACAACCTAACTTTAAAATTGTGGGAGATATGAGGTTTTTTTTTTTAGGTTAGTTGTGGGGGGTGGTAACTCTTCTATGGTTCATCTGATCGGAAGGAAATAATGTGTGGGGGGCTCGTTAGATAATATTAGTAGAATATATGTCTAAGGTTCGAACAAGCTAACTTCAAAATTTAAAATTGTGCTGTAGTGGTAGCTACAAGACATCTGATCGAAAAAAAAAAGTTATATGGGGGTTCGATAAGTAATGATGAGTAGAATATATCTTTAGAAGGTTCGAACAACCTAACTTCAAAATTGTGAAAGATATAAGATGTTTATCAAATTAAAAGGGTGACAACTCTACTATCGTGCATCTAAACGGAAAACTTTGTAGGGGGGCTCAAAAGGTCTAGAAGGTTCGAATAACCTAACTTTAAAATTGTGTGAAAGATATAGGATGTTTTGAAATTAAGGGTGACAACTCTACTAACGTTTATCTAAACGGAAAACTTTGAGGGGGCTCGAAAGGAAATGATTAGAAGAATATATGTCTAAAGGTTCCCATAACCTAACTTTAAAATTGTGGAAGATTATTGCAGTATTAAAGGTAAAAATTTGCTTACGTTTCCTGAAATCCGGTCACTTGTTCACTTTGATGTACGGAATGCCGCTGACGTTTAACTATGCCAAGGCATTCAGCGGGAGCGCCGTCTCTAAAATTGATGCGCAACTTTTGAGACTTCCTCGCTGATCATAATCCATTCGCGACCAGACGTTTGGAAGTATGAAACGCAATTGCCATTGTTGCCGCAACTCTTTGGATTAATCTTTGCCTTGAGTATCATCTGCACCCACCACATTGGCTGCTCGGGCTCATCCAGCGTGGTTTATCTTCCAGTTGGTGGCAACAGAAACTCCTCCCAGCCAGCAGCAACAATACCGTTTCGGTCTTGTATGGAGATCTCTATGAGCGGCCCATGGGCTGGACTTTCCTCAATATTTTCTCAATGATATCAATTATATGCTGACGACGTACTCCTATGGGCAAGACAGTATCGGGCATACTGCTGAACAGGACCTGCACTGGCTGGCACCAGGCATTCATGAAATTGAGCGTGGCAAAGCGTTGGGTGCGCATGCGGTCATTTTGTACCGCATGCTGCAGCGGGAGGTAATCTCTGCTGTGATGGCCTTTCTTCTCCACTGGCTATGGTGCTTTGGACCATACGCAACTCATCGTGCAGAATGTCATGCAAATTGCGTACATTTATCAAACTGGCGCAACACCCTATTTGCGTTGGCTGCTTCACAATCCTTGAGCAGCTGAGTGTTCAGTGGACATCAAAGAACTCCAAGCGTGGCTGCACCAAAAGCATGTGAGATCCAATACCAGGCAATCCAACAAACGATTCTTGTGCAAACGGGGACTCTCCTGCAATTGCGGTGGCTTCCAGTGAACCCGCACCGGGCAGCATATCCACGCCATATAAATTGCTCTGGGCGTGTCCCCGCTGGAGGTAATATCCAAGGTCAGCTGCTATGACCATTCCGCTGATCCGAATTGCCACCCCAATAGGATCGCAGATAGCAAATGATATCGTGTCGTTTGGCCATGAGTGGCGGCCAGTTTTGATCTCAATGGCCACACAATTGAGCAAATGGCTCATATAACAGTACAAAACATGATCCTCGCGATGCTGACGGAAGGGCAAACAGCTGAGATGACGTAATAAGTCATTGCGGGTTAAACAGGGAAATAACGTAGAATTGTTTCGGTGCGACGATTGGCGCATAGGCCATAAAATAGATGATATATACGCTCCACTATGTGGGCCGAATGCTCGCAATAATCCTCATTATAACGTTGTTGCTATGGAATAGACAGGGAGAGAGAGAGAATGTGTGGTTGGTGGCGGCTGCAGCAATTAAGGAAGAGGTAAGATGTTGTACATCAGCAAGAGGGATCAGCTAGAGTCAAGATGAATATATATAGAATACTAACATGTAACCCGACGCTTCCTTCGCCAAAATGATGAAAAAAACGTTTGGCAATGATCCCACCCCCGCCCCATTTCCGACCATCAGAAATGAAAATTATTTTCCACCTAGTTGGCCCATTAAGCGTACATAAACGCTAAAGCCAACCCCCGTCACCATTAATATCCGACCTTGAGGGTGAGGAACCGCAAAGCTAAAACTTTATCCAATCAGAGCTTTCAAACCAAATTTAATACATATCCCCAAAATAGAGCCACCCCTGCCCCATATTCCGACCTTTGGAGTGAACTTCCGGAAATAAAAACACGTGTTTCCATTTATTCTGACCCTAGAAGCTTACAAAACGAATTTTATTCAGATCGGCTCACCGTATGTATTGTCACTGAACCGAAATACGCCCACCATTATTCTTGCCTGTGGGCAGAAATTCTACCACCGAGAAATCAAATGTATAATTATTTTCTATAATGTGTTCACAAACCGATTTTGGAGCCAAATCCGGATTAAAAATAGATTTTACCATGAGAATTTTCCGACTTTTCGTGCGGATTTTTCCAACATTGGGAAAATCTCAAGTCCTAATTATTTTGCATACTATCATACAAACCGAGTTTGAAGTCAATCCGGATGCAAAATAGTGTTTCATATAAATTTTCCATTTTCGCGGCGGTGGATTTTCCGCCAACAAAAATCCCATGCCTAATTATTTAGCAAACTACCCTTACAAACCGAGTTTGAAGCCAATCGGATAAAAAACAGTTTTTCCATATGGAATTTTCCGGGAATTTCCCGACTTTTCAGGCGCATTTTCCAACATCAGAGGAAAATCTTGTGTCTAATTATTTACAACACAATCCCCACAAACCGAAGTTTGAAGTCAATCCAGATGAAAATAGTGTTTTTCCATATGGGAATTTTCCGGCTATTTTCCTTGTGGGTGGATTTTCCATAATCGAAAAATCACATGTCTAATTATTCAGCATACTATCCTTACAAACCGAGTTTGAAGCCAATCGGATAAACAGTTTTTCCATATGGAATTTTCGGGAATTTCCCAACTTTTCGGGCGCATTTTACAACATCGGAAAATCTTATGTCCTAGTATTTTGCCCACAATCCCCACAAACCGAGTTTGAAGTCAATCGGATGAAAAATAGTGTTTTCCATATAGAATTTTCCGGCTATTTTCCTTGTGGGTGGATTTTCCATAATCAAATCATCTAATTATTCTTTATCCTTTTTACAAGCCAGTTTGAAGCCAATCGGATAAAAACAGTTTCCATATGGAATTTTCCGGGAATTTCCCGACTTTTCGAGGCGCATTTTCCAACATCGGAAAATCTTATGTCTAATTGTTGGCTTACCATCCCCACAAACCGAGTTTGAAGTCAATCGGATGAAAAATAGTGTTTTCATACTTGAATTTTCCGGCCATTTTCCTTGTGGGTGGATTTTCCACCAACAAAAATCCATGCCTAATTATTTAGCAAACTACCCTTACAAACCGAGTTTGAAGCCAATCGGATAAAAAACAGTTTTTCCATATGGAATTTTCCGGGAATTTCCCAACTTTTCGGGCGCATTTTCCAGCATCGGAAAATCTTATGTCTAGTATTTTGCTTACAATCCCCACAAACCGAGTTTGAGTCAATCCCGGATGAAAAATAGTGTTTTCCATATAAATTTTCCGGCTATTTTCCTTGTGGGTGGATTTTCCATAATCGAAAAATCACATGTCTAATTATTCAGCATACTATCATACAAACCGAGTTTGAAGCCAATCGGATAAAAACAGTTTTTCCATATGGAATTTTCCGGGAATTTCCCACCGTTCCGACTTTTTCGGGCATTTCCAACATCGGAAAATCTTATGTCTGAGTATTTAAAACACAGCCCACAGTGACCGAGTTTGAAGTCAATCGGATGATAAAAAATAGTGTTTCCTTATAGAATTTTCCGGCCATTTTCCTTATGCTGGGTGGATTTTACATAACCAAAAAATCATGCCCTAATTATTTAGCAAACTACCCTTACAAACCGATTTTGAAGCCAATCGGATAAAAAACAGTTTTTACCTATGGAATTTTCGAAAATTTCCCCGACACTTCGTGCGGATTTTCCAACATCGGAAAATCTCAAGTCTAATTATTTCGCTTACAATCCCCCACAAACCGAGTTTGAGTCAACTCTATATATATGTTTTCTATAGATTTTATTTTTATTTTCCTTGTGGGTGATTTTCATAATCGAAAAATCACATGTCTAATTATTCTGTATACTATCATCCACAAACCGAGTTTGAAGCCAATCGAAAAAAAACAGTTTTTTCCATATGGAATTTTCCGGAAATTTCCCGACTTTTCGGGCGCATTTTTCAACATCGGAAAATCTTATCGTCTAATTATTTTGCTTACAATCCCCACAAACCGAGTTTGAAGTCAATCGGATCAAAATAGCTTTTCATATAGAATTTTCCAGCTATTTTCCTTGTGGCGTATATTGTCCATAATTGGAATATCTCATGTCTCATTATTACATACTATCCTTACAGAACCGAGTTTAAGCCAATCGGATAAAAACAGGTTTTTCCATATGGAATTTTCCGGGAATTTCCCGACACTTCATGTATTTTCCAACATCGGAAATTCTTATGTCTAATTATTTTGCTTACAATCCCCACAAAAACCGAGTTTGAAGTCACCAATCGAGATGAAAAATAATTGTTTTTCCATATAGAATTTTCCGGCCATTTTCCTTGTGGGTGGATTTTCCATAACAAAAATCCCATGACCATTATTTAGCATACTACCCATACAAACCGAAGTTTGAAGCCAATCGAATAAAAACAGTTTTTTCCAGATATGGGACATTTTCCGGGAATTTCCCGACTTTTGGGCGCATTTTCCAACATCGGAAAATTTATGTCTAATCATTGGGCGGTTGACACCATCCCCACAAACCGAGTTTAAAGTCAATCGGATAGAAAAATAGTGTTTTCCATATAGAATTTTCCGGCTATTTTCCCTTGTGGGTGGATTTTCCATAACCGAAAAATCACATGTCTAATTATTCAGCATACTATCCTTACAAACCGAGTTTGAAGCCAATCGGATTAAAAACAGTTTTTTCCATATGGAATTTTCCGGGAATTTCCGTGCGGATTTTCCATCATGGAAAATCTCTAATTATTTTGCTTACAATCCTCCAACGAGTTTGAAGTCAATCCGGATGAAAACTAGTGTTTTCCTTATAAATTTTCCGGCCATTTCCTTGTGGGTGGATTTTCCCCAACAAAAAATCCCTGCCTAATTATTGAAACTACCCTTACAAACCGAGTTTTGAAGCCAATCGGATAAAAACAGTTTTTCCTTATGGAATTTTCGGGAATTTCCGGCTTTCGGGCGCATTTTCCAACATCGGAAAATCTTATGTCTAACTATTTTGCTTACAATCCCCACAAACCGAGTTTGAAGTCAATCGGATGAAAAATAGTGTTTTCCATATAGAATTTTCCTCTATTTTTGCCTAATGGGTGGATTTTCCACATTTGTCGAAAAATATCTCCACATGTCCAATTACTTTTAGCATACTATCCTTACAAACCAGTTTGAAGTCAATCGGATAAGAAAGTGTTTTCCAATTCGCTATTAAAACGATTTCCATTCGTGTAGTATAGCCGGCCTTTTCCGGGTTTCCATGGACTTTTTCAGCGGAAAATCTTATGTCTATTATTTTGCATTCTATCCGGCGACGATAAAAAGTCAATCGGATCAAAAGTAGTTTTTCATGTAAAATTGTCCGGGTATTTTCTTTGTGGGCGGATTTCCCACATTTGAATATCTCATGTTCCAATTATTTATCATACTATCCTTACAGACAAGTTTGAAGCCAATCGAGAAAAAAAATTTATTTTCCCGATGGAGTTTTCGGAAATTTCCCGACTTTTCGACAGAAAAAGCGAGATATTTACCAACCCATTTCCGAGATATGCCGTCGAAGATATGTCGTTATTATATATACATTACGATTACTCCATATAGTGTAGTATTGGACGGACCAAAGCTGTGTATACCAATGTACGCTATTTCGGGAGAAAACCCCTACCAAGAGTGCTTCCATATTTATTTTCTTAGGAGCACAGGGTAGAACGTTGTTAAAGGGCACCCACGATGTTGTTCTTTGCCATCGAGTGATTTCTCTATCTTTGATATAATGGAGTGCAGAGTTGTTTCTATGGACTTGAACTAGCTGTAAGCGTGCTGTTGGATGATTCTATTGATGGACTCAGGAACATGGTCTCTTCCAGTGTTTTGAATAGCAGACAAAATGGTCTGAAGTCCGTGGGTTTTCGGTACTTCTCTTCTCTCCTGGGTATATAATTTAAACGAAGACAGCATACAAAAATTGTATGCGGCAGCTGCGAGGGCAAAATTTTATCTTGAGTTCACTCTATGTGACTAAGAGGATCATTCCTGGTTACCTCGATAAGGATTGAATAGTTTCCTACACTCTTTCCTTTTCACTCCTCCAAATGCTTCTCCAGCAGCAGGACCAGCAAATTCACACAGGAACAGTGCATCTCAATGCCCAAATGTTGCTTCTCACCATAAAATCACGTAAGACATCCACACCCAATAGGAAATACACAAAATTGGGCAATGGCTGGCTGAGATTCATCTCAAATAGCTGGACAATTGCCTCCTTAATTTGCAGCTCAATGCGTGGCGGTTTCCGTTGCTCCCAGATTCTCCAATTCCAGACGCAAACCCAAACCCGAATCATCGCCCGCATTCTCAGTGGCCGCCGCCGCCGCCGCCCCTCACCAAATCATCCAGAGCCAATTGTTCCAGCAGTTCCTCATGCTGCAGGGCCAGACGTAAATCCATTTCCAAACATTCCACAAAACCCTGACGTATCTCCAGTTTCTCATTGGCCGCCTGGCCATACATATTAAGGATTTGGGCTGAGACATTGGGCAGCAAAGAGACGGCACTTAAGATTTTAATGGACGCCAGAGTGTGCGTGGTAGCCAGCTGTTGTAGGTGACATATTTGGTGATATTTAAAACGTAATCGGGCTTACGACTACGTGGATTCAAGTCAATAGCATACGATTAAGACCGGATAGTAGAATGGGACAATTGGCCGAGGAATGTGCCTCAAAGAAGGCATTCTGCTTGGCCACAGCCACCTCGAGCAATAGCAAGGCATAGAGTGAACATTCCTCCATTTGCTCCTTGCCACGGAATTTGTTATACTCATCCAAACGCTCGCGTGCATCCTCTATAATTCTTAATAACAAACGCAACATATCCGATTTGACTTGCAGCTGCAGCATAATATGATAACCCGGATAGGGATGCTCATCGCGCAGCTCCAAAAAGTCCGAGGCTTTGGGACGATAGAGCAGAAAGTGTAGAAGCTTCAAACATTTGGCACCCACCTCACTATTTTCGGCGTAGTCTTTGTAGGCACGATTGTAGAATTTCAGCAGAATCGATTCCAAAACAAAATTCAAATACGAATCATAGCCAGGTTTACGTGGACCCGCACCCAGACTACGTGGCATATGTGGTCATTAAAGTGTGTAGAAGCTGCAGTATGCCACGGCTTAGCTTATAGGTTTCCAAACGGCTCTCATTCTGTTCAATCTCCTCGGCTAGACTGCTTTGATTGAAGCTACTGGCCACGGGTATGGTGGGTATAATTTGTGATTCCTCCAAATGAAACCATACAGCACGAGCCGTTTCCTTGGACTTGGAGAGCGAGGCCAAGGTGTATAGAATTTCGGCTTTTAAAACCAAAGGGGTGGAACAGGCCACCAGGCCCAGTAGGATTTGTGGTGGCTGCCAATTGGCATGCTCACAAATCATAATACGTGAAATTTCATCATATTCAGCCACGGCACGCATAATGCCCATAACAGCCACCATATGCTCCGTTTCGCGTGGCGTCATATTCGCGTGGCAGGGAACGACTGCGATAAATGGTATCCCCCGTGGAGCCCACGCTGGTATTGAAGTCATTACGCATGTTGCTATAGAATGAAGGGGAAAGGTAAGATAAGTCAGTAAATGTTTGAATTGATAAACTCTAAAGACTCACTTGTAATAGTTGGCCAGTGCCATAAAGAAACGATCCCAACTGACTGCATAGCTGGAGCTATTGGTTTGTGATTGTTTTAACAAATTAAAGGCACAACGTGCTGAAAATTCCGTTCTAGTCAAGCCCGTAATCATATTTAAATAAGACTTAAACAGGGTCTGCGGCAGCAATTGCCACAGGCTTATAAACTTGAATAGCGACACGGCACGTGAAGTATTCTTCAAATAAATGGCATTGGCATTAGCTGCTGTTCCATTGTTTGTATGGGCGCCTGTAGAAATATCCGCTGAACCCCAATATTCATTGCACAGATTAATGCTAGCCTTTCGATTGCCAACACAATTTGGCCACACAAACATCAAAAGCTCAAAATTGGCATCCAAATTGGGTGGCGGTTCCAAGCCTTCATTTAGGAAACTTATGACTATGCGTGCAGTTTCATCGGCACGACCACGTAGCTCGGATACCTTGGCATGCATAAAGTCTATAAAGTCCGTGATGAGCAAATGTACACGACGATAGATGAACTCGGATCTGTAAATAGCAGGGAAAAAAACAAGTTTTCTTAGTAAACATTTCGATTTTGATAAATTATATAAAACTATATATCCAAGATTGGACGAGGAAACAAAATTTTCAACTTTTGCGCAGCTATATGCTATAGTCATCCGATTTTGATCAATTTTTTCTGTACTATGTAAAAGCATATAAAACTAATATATACCAAGATTGGTGACGCTACGTTGGAAAACAAAAAAGTTTTTCTCACTAGAACTAGTTTTTGGACCGATCGTTCCTATGGCAGCTATATGCTATAGTCAACCGATTTTGATCAATTTTTCCTGTACTATGTAAAAAGCATATAAAACTAACATATACCCAGATTGGGGTGTACGTTGGAAAACAAACAAGTTTTTCACTAGAACTATTTTTATACCGATCGTTTATATGGCAGCTATATGCTATAGTCATCCGATTGTGATCAATTTTTTCCTGTACTATGTAAAAGCATATAAAACTAACATAAACCAAGATTGGTGACGCTACGTTGAAAACAAAAAGTTTTTCTCACTAGAACTAGTTTTGATCCGTCGTTCCTAGGGCACTAGTATAGTCGTTTGACAAATTTTTTGGAATTATGAAGCATATAAAACTAACATATACCAAGATTGGGACGCTACGTTAGAAAACAAAAAGTTTTTCTCACTAGAACTAGTTTTTGGACCGACCATTTATATGGCAGCTATATGCTATAGTCAACCGATTTTGATCAATTTTTCCTGTACTATGTAAAAGCATATAAAACTAATATATACCAAGATTGGTGACGCTACGTTGGAAAACAAAAAAGTTTTTCTCACTAGAACTAGTTTTTGGACCGATCGTTCCTATGGCAGCTATATGCTATAGTCATCCGATTTTGATAAATTTTTTCAGAATTGTGTGAGAGCATATAAAACTTATAGATACCAAGATTGGTGACGCTACGATGGAAAACAAAAAAAAATTTTTTCTCACTAGAACTAGTTTTGGACCGACCGTTTATACTGCAGCTATATGATATAGTCATTCGATTTTGACAAATTTTTTCGGAATTATGTGGAAAGCATATAAAACTAACATATACCAAGATTGGAGACGCTACGTTAGAAAACAAAAAAGTTTTTCTCTTTAACTAGATCTCATCTTTTGACTGGCGGACCGTTTATACTGCAGCTATATGCTATAGTATCCGATTTTGATAAATTTCTTCTGGGTACTATGTAAAAGCATATAAAACTAACATATACCCAGATTGGTGACTCTACGTGTGGAAAACAAAAAGTTTTTCTCACTAGAACTAGTTTTTGAACGACCGTTCCTAGGGCAGCTATATGCTATAGTCATCCGATTTTGATTTTTAAGTAGGAGGTAAATTAGAAATCAATTTTTCCTGTACTATGTAAAAGCATATAAAACTAATATATACCAAGATTGGGGACGCTACGTTAGAAAACAAAAAAGTTTTTCTCACTAGAACGAGTTTTTGAACCGACCGTTTATATGGCAGCTATATGCTATAGTCATTCGATTTTGATCAATTTTTCCAGAATTATGTGAAAGCATATAAAACTAATATAAACCAAGATTGGTGACGCTACGTTGGAAAACAAAAAAGTTTTTCTCACTAGAACGAGTTTTTGAACCGACCGTTTATATGGCAGCTATATGCTATAGTCATTCGATTTTGATCAATTTTTCCTGTATTATGTAAAAGCATATAAAACTAACATATACCAAGATTGGGGACGCTACGTTGGAAAACAAAAAAGTTTTTCTCACTAGAACTAGTTTTTGGACCGACCATTTATATGGCAGCTATATGCTATAGTCATCCGATTTTGATAAATTTTTCCTGTACTATGTAAAAGCATATAAAACTAACATATACCAAGATTGGGGACGCTACGTTAGAAAACAAAAAAGTTTTTCTCACTAGAAGTAGTTTTTGGAACGTCCGTTTATATGGCAGCTATATGCTATAGTCATCCGATTTTGATAAATTTTTTCAAAATTATGTAAAAGCATATAAAACTAACATATACCAAGATTGGTGACGCTACGATGGAAAACAAAAAAGTTTTTCTCACTAGAAGTAGTTTTTGGAACGTCCGTTTATATGGCAGCTATATGCTATAGTCATTCGATTTTGATAAATTTTTTCAGAATTATGTGAAAGCATATAAAACTAATATAAACCAAGATTGGTGACGCTACGTTGGAAAACAAAAAAGTTTTTCTCACTAGAACTAGTTTTTGGAACGACCGTTCCTAGGGCAGCTATATGCTATAGTCATTCGATTTTGACAAATTTTTTCAAAATTATGTAAAAGCATATAAAACTAACATATACCCAGATTGGTGACTCTACGTTGGAAAACAAAAAAGTTTTTCTCACTAGAACTAGTTTTTGGACCGACCGTTCATATGGCAGCTATATGCTATAGTCATCCGATTTTGATCAATTTTTTCTGTACTATGTAAAAGCATATAAAACTAATATATACCAAGATTGGTGACTCTACATTGGAAAACAAAAAAGTTTTTCTCACTAGAACTAGTTTTTGGAACCGATCCGTTCCTAGGGCAGCTATATGATATAGTCAACCGATTTTGATCAATTTTTCCTGTACTATGTAAAAGCATATAAAACTAACATATACCCAAGATTGGTGACGCTACGTTGGAAAACAAAAAAGTTTTTCTCACTAGAACTAGTTTTTGGAACGACCGTTTATACTGCAGCTATATGATATAGTCATTCGATTTTGACAAATTTTTTCGGAATTATGTGAAAGCATATAAAACTAACATATACCAAGATTGGGGACGCTACGTTAGAAAACAAAAAAGTTTTTCTCACTAGAACTAGTTTTTGGACCGACCGTTTATACTGCAGCTATATGCTATAGTCAACCGATTTTATGTTTTCCCTGTACTATGTAAAGCATATAAAACTAATATAAACCAAGATTGGTGACGCTAAATTGGAAAACAAAAAAGTTTTTCTCACTAGAACTAGTTTTTGTACCGATCGTTCCTATGGCAGCTATATGCTATAGTCAACCGATTTTAATCAATTTTTCCTGTACTATGTAAAAGCATATAAAACTAATATAAACCAAGATTGGGGACGCTACGTTGGAAAACAAAAAAGTTTTTCTCACTAGAACTAGTTTTTGGAACGACCGTTTATACTGCAGCTATATGCTATAGTCATCCGATTTTGATCAATTTTTTCTGTACTATGTAAAAGCATATAAAACTAACATATACCAAGATTGGGGACGCTACGATGGAAAACAAAAAAGTTTTTCTCACTAGAACTAGTTTTTGGACCGATCGTTCCTAGGGCAGCTATATGCTATAGTCATCCGATTTTGATCAATTTTTTCTGTACTATGTAAAAGCATATAAAACTAATATATACCAAGATTGGGGACGCTACGTTGGAAAACAAAAAAGTTTTTCTCACTAGAACTGGTTTTTGAACCGACCGTTTATATGGCAGCTATATGATATAGTCATCCGATTTTGATCAATTTTTCCTGTATTATGTAAAAGCATATAAAACTAACATATACCAAGATTGGTGACTCTACGAGGGAAAACAAAAAAGTTTTTCTCACTAGAAGTAGTTTTTGGAACGAGCGTTTATACTGCAGCTATATGATATAGTCATCCGATTTTGATCAATTTTTTCAGAATTATGTAAAAGCATATAAAACTAACATATACCCAGATTGGTGACGCTACGTTGGAAAACAAAAAAGTTTTTCTCACTAGAACTAGTTTTTGGACCGACCGTTTATATGGCAGCTATATGCTATAGTCAACCGATTTTAATCAATTTTTCCTGTACTATGTAAAAGCATATAAAACTAACATATACCAAGATTGGTGACGCTACGTTGGAAAACAAAAAAGTTTTTCTCACTAGAACTAGTTTTTGGACCGATCGTTCCTATGGCAGCTATATGCTATAGTCAACCGATCCGGCCGATTCCGACAAATGTGCAGCCTATGTGTATTTAAAGACTTTTTCCAAAGTTTGGTCAAGATAGCTTTAAAACTGAGGAAGGAAATAGCATAGAAACAGACGGACATACGGAAATGAACTCAGCTCGTCATGCTGATCAAGAATATATATACTGCAAGGGTATAATTATAATAATTACGATCCTGGTATACTCACGTGTAAACCAATTCCTTTTTCCAGCAGCTGACGATAGAAAAAGCCAAACACATTGGCCGCCAAAGCCTCATCTATCAACTGTTCATCCCTATTAATTATCCCTCCGGCAGCTGCCTGTAAATTGCTGGGAGCATGTCTTAAACTGGCCATGGTCAAGCCAAAGCTATACTTGATTATGGCATCCAAGCGTGGCGTTTGCCAAGACATTTGTGCATACAAAGCCTCATGGAAACCTTTGGCAAAATCCGTATCACACAGTATGGGCAGACGTGCGGTATGTGGATTATTGCATTCCGTCACAAGCAACACCGAGGTGTCATAGGAATAAATCAAAGCCATGAGCATAATAAGTGTCACATCGTCTATGTTGCCGGAGGCCTCAACAGTTTTACAATTGGCCAATTGTTGCATTAGGCGTATGGCAATGGCCTTGGGCAGGCCACGCTGGGCCGACCAATGGAACAGAGCCATGGCCAGGGCTTTGCGTATATCCTCATATAAATCCAACACCTGATTCTGATGCTTCTTGGAGCCAAAGGCGCGATTTTTGGTCAGCAGTATGCTCTGTAATATAAAAAAAAAAAGAATTTCAAAATCAAGCTCAAATCCAATTCTAGGAAAAAGCCTTACCTCCTTGTCCACATCCATTTCATTGAGCAAGCCCAGCAGACGTCCCAATATATTGGAATCCTCTACCAAATTTTGTGCATAATTGGTGATCAGACAAGTTATCTGCAATGGAATTATATGAAATAGACTCCCGTCTTATGTGTTTGTGGGTGAACTTACCTCTCTGGGCAGCTCTGTGCTCCAGGACACACCGCTTACGGCCTGAAACATATCGCGCAAGGCACAACTGATGGCTTTGCGTCCATCATAGTAGAGTAAGACGGCCACCAGACCACGCGGCAAACCCGGATGATGCATTTGCTGACGCTGGGCCGTGCATAACAATTCCACCGCAAAGATTTCATCCAAATCAAACATATCCGACAATATGATGGCCTCATCGATTAGCTCCTGGGAGATTTGTATTTTACGCGTTTGTCCCGGCAAGGTAATGCCTTCGCTTATGGAATTTCTCAACTGCGAGCGACTCTTCTCGTTCTTGGGCTATTGCCGGGGGTATGTAAGTTAGTTTAGCTAAGGTTATGTCTTTAAGGGAACTCCGACTTACCGGATTGCGCAAAAAATTGGTAAAGTTTTGTTTGTACTTCTTGAGGCACAATTCCAAATCAGAGTTAACGCCATCGGGATTGGACAGGGCCAACTGGAAGATGCTATACAAATGCTTGTATGGCGTCCACATGTCCTCGGCCACACCTGTGGGCAGACGAAAGCAAATCATTAGGAGTGAGTTTAGTCATGTCCAAATGGCAGCCTGAAGGCTGGAGAGGATTAACACTTACCTTCCATTTTGCCAAATGTTGTAATTCACCCAAAAAAAATAACAAAATGTAACAAAACGCGGCAAATTTGTGCCGGTTTCTAGGCCAGTGTGACCATATTTTGTTGGGCTAAAAACACTTAAAATAAACTCAAGGGGAACTAGTTCATGCGAAGCTTATGAACTGTAAACTGATTTATTTTCGCAATTTCACCACGTTACAGTAAAAAAAACAGAGCGTTTGATATGTGGGTTTTGTGGGTTTTGTGAATTATTATAAATTCTAAAATAAAACTTAAAACTTAACTTTTTTTTTTAAATTTTTTTGCTCACACAATAATGATTATTGTTAAGCAATATTTTAAAACTTAGGCGATAATCATTATTTTTGGGCGAAAATAAAACTCAAAAATAATGATTATATAATGAGTTTTTTTCGCCCAAAAATAATGATTATCGCCTAAGTTTTAAAATATTGCTTAAAAATAATCATTATTGAAAAAAAAAAACTCATGATACAATCATTATTTTTGAGTTTTATTTTTTTTCGCTCAAAAATAATAATTATTTTTTTATAACCGGTACAAGTATATTTTTTTTTGTATTATTGGACAAACAACTTCGCTAAATGTTTCTGTATATTTTATATTAAATCTTTCTAAAATCAGAAAAGTATTTCTAAATTATGGTTCGAAATAATCGGTCCCTAAATCTTCTGTATTCCTGCCATAAAAAGAGATATTTTGTTATTTGGATAGATTTAAACCCATACTATAGACCCATAAAACGCTATTAAAATTAATTGCCCGAGCTTTTATTTACATTACATTTTTGAAAATATTAAAACGAAATTTTTTTCAAATAGAAATTAAAATTTCTAAACTTTTGAGCGATATTTGATTTAACTCGAGAAAGTTAATTTCTAAAATTTAGATTACCAATTTTCCAACATTTCTATATTAAAATCAGGGTGTCAAACCGGAACCCGAACCGGAACCGTATACCGAAAAGAACCGATTGAAACTCAGAACCAGAACCGGAACCGTAATTATTTATTTTTTGCGTACCGGTATTTCGGAACCTTTATTTTTGGAACCGAAATGACCGAAAAGAACCGAAACATTGTACCGGTACAGTTTCGGTTCTGAGTTTTTTTTTTGTAATTTCATTTTTATTACTTCAATAAGGGATTTCTTCAGGGTAAAACGCAGGGTAAACGTAAGAAAAAACTTACAAATGTAAAGTTAAGGGACCATCTGGTATATACAGAAATTTTCAATAAAAATAACAATTTCATCTAATTTCGTTGCATCTATTTTGGTTCAATAAATTCCAAATATTATTAATTTATTCTTAATTTTTGCATTTACAAAGGAAATGAATTACTAATTGGCCCAAATGGACTTAACCTAAAAGCAGGGTTAAATTGTGATCGGTAACGTTATCTGAAAACAGTGTATTTTTTTACATTTCATCAGATATCAAAAGGTCTTCTTGCTCTTCTATTATTAGGACATTTTTTTCTGAGGTAAAGTTTATAATGTTTAATTTTCCTTCTTTATAACCACTTTCTGTTGTGTAGGTTGCTACCATTTCTATTATATCTTTGGATGAAAAGGTTTTTAAATTATACCGGTACGTACCGGTATACCGAAATAAAAACCAAGGTACCGGTACGGAACCGAATACCGAAATAAACTAGAACCTAAACAGAACCTTTTACCGAAACATTAGTTTCGGTACGTACCAGAACCGGAACCGGAACCGAAATTCGATTCGGTTTGATTCCCTGATTAAAATTCTATATTTACCAAGACTAAGAAATCCCTTAAATTTCATTAAATGGATTATATTTACGAAAGAAAAGTTTTTCCGCCTCTTAAGACATTTTTTTCTATATCGTTTATATCTTAAAAAAAATAATTTAATCCTGGTTTTCTCTAAAGGCTGAATTTCCGAAAAGTACGATTTTTTTTTCTGTGTATATACGTTGCTATTTTACCGGTTTCTATCTCGAGATATGTCATAAAATGTAAGGGTACTTATTGAGAAAACTATAAAAAAATTCTAACTCAAAAAGGTATCCATACAACTATTTTTGAGTTTCATTTTTGAGTTCAGCATTGAACCCAAAACTCAAAAACGCATCCATACAACAAATTTTTGAGTTTCATTTTTGAGTTCAGCATTAGAAAAAAATAACAGCTTCAATGGTTTTTTTTATTTTTGTGAACTAGTGTTATTTGCCTGTGTGAACTTGTCTTTAAGCCAGTCGGCTTAGTTGCAAACTGGTACTAAGGGCTGCAAGGGAATTAGTCAGCTATGCTATGGCATTACGGTCACACTGGCACCAATAAATAAAATTTAATTTCTTTTCCATTTAATTTAAAGACTTTTTTAATTCGAGTGTTTACACTTCATATTACTTAAACTTTTGCCCTAGCTTTAACTTTAAAACTTAACTTTGTTTCGTTTCTATGCAAACTCAGAGAGTGAGAGAGAGAGACAGTTTAACTGGCAGTCGAACAGCTGATGCAGCACCCAGGCAGCAAACAAAGTCAACGCAGCAATTTGTTTCTCTAGTATATTGTGTTCTCTACGCCAGAGTTGTTGGTTTTGCTGGCCCACATATTGTTTTTTTTTTGTCGTGCGTGGAAATTTTAAGAAAAACGAATGCCATAGCGTGCAATTTACCAAACAATGCAAAAAAAATTGAATAAATAAATCAAATTGTGCTTAAGTGTTGACACTTCTCTATTAGCCAGGACCACCAACACCAGCTAAAACGAAAGCAAAAAAAAAAAAAGGGAGAGGCGGGTAAAACGAAAGTCAAAGACAACAGGGTGGTTAGGCCAAAAAAAAAAAGCAGGTGTTTACATCTGAGAGTGCCTCTCTGTGTGTGTGTGTGTGTGTGTGTGCGCGCGTGAATGATTAGAAATTATTAATTAAATATAGTTCAACGAATTTCATCTTACAACAAAAAAAAAACTCTACAAAATGGCCCCGGCTCTGAGTAAATTGGCCAACAATCAAAGCGCCATCGTTGGTGTTGCTGGCATGACCGCGGCTCTCTGGATAATTGCCTATGGCAAGTTGTCCAACAAAAAGAGGTAAGTTTTGACCCATAAAATGCTCTCTCTCCTCCCCCTTTCCCTCTTGAACTTGTGGCATTGAATTTGATTTTGATTTATTTCTGCGCTTGTGTGCGTATTGTGTGTGTGTGTGTGTGTGAGGATCGTACGATATTTATACTGGGTCAGCTTGAAAGCAGGGGGGAACTCGCCGCAGTTGTCTTGAAACTGGTTTTTTATGGCATATTCGATGCGCATTCCGTTTCCCCCCCAACCATATTCCCCTCTAGTCAAGGACAGCCAGCTGATAACTGGGAACTGCAAGCCATAGACACAGCTGATCATTATCATCATCATGCAATTACGTGCACCAGTTGGCAGTCCAGTTTTTTTTTTTGTTTCCCCATTTCAGCTGTGGTTAAGGAAAAGAGAAAATTCGAATCTTTAATACGTTTTCCCCCCCCACCACCACTTCTCCATCTTCTAGGCAGAGATTGGAAATTTTTTGATTAATACTCGGGGGGGAAATGGCAGCGGGTATGCTAATGAGTCTTTATATTAGCTAAGTAATTGCACTTGCACTTAAATCAAAACAAGTTTATTTCTCTTAAAGTGTTAATGATCAAATTCAAAGTACATACCAGAAATTGTAATGATTATCTCTTGATACCATATCACTGACTGACTGATTGACCAACTACGCGCAGCCTAAACTGCAAGAAAACTGATTTCATTCCATCAGCCTTTAAATCCTGATGGCAAATTTAAAAAATTGTGAGAGTTTTGAGGTTTTTTCAAAATTGTGGGTGCTATTGTACATCTGATCGGAAAACGATGTATGGGGGCTCGATAGGTAATGATGAGTAGAATATATGTCTAGAAGGTTAGAACAACATAACTCCAAAATTACGGGATATTTGAGGTGTTTTTGAAATTATGGGGGTGACAACTCTACTATCGTTCATCTGATCGGAAAACAATGTATGGGGGCTTGATAAGTATTGATGAGTAGAATATATGTCTAGAAGGTTTGAACAACCTAACTCCAAAATTATTTGGAGTTTTTCATTGTGGGGTGGCAACTCTACTATCGTTCATCTGATCGAAAAGCAATGTATGGAGGCTCGATATGTAAAGATGAGTAGAATATAAGTCTAGAAGGTTCGAACTACCTAACTCCAAAATTCCGGGATATTCGAGGTGTTTTTCAAAGTGTGGAGGTGACAACTCTACTATTGTACATCCGATAGGAAAACGAAGTATGGGGGTTCGATAAGTAATGATGAGTAGAATTTATTTCTATAAGGTTCAAACAACCTAACTCCAAAATTGTGGGATATTTGAGGTGTTTTTCAAATTGTGAGGGTGACAACTCTACTATCGTACATCTGATCGGAAAACGATGTATGGGGGCTCGATAAGTATTGATTAATAGAATATATGTCTAGAAGGTTCAAACAATCTATCTCTAAAATTGTGGAATATTTGAGGTGTTTTTGGAATTAACGGGGTGACAACTCTACTATCGTTCCTCTGATTGGAAAACGATGTATGGGGGCTTGATAAGTAATGATGAGTAGAATATATGTCTAGAAGGTTCAAACAACCTATCTCTAAAATTGTGGAATATTTGAGGTGTTTTTCAAATTGTGGGGGTGACAACTCTAGTATCGTACCTCTTATCGAAAAGCAATGTATGGGGGCTCGATAAGTAATGATGAGTAGAATATATGTCTATAAGGTTCGAACAACCTAACTCCAAAATTATGGGATATTTGAGGTGTTTTTCAAATTGTGGCGGTGACAACTCTACTATCGTTCATCTGATTAGAAAACAATGTATGGGGGCTCGATAAGTAATGATGAGTAGTATATATGTCTAGAAGGCTCGAACAATCTATCTCTAAAATTGTGTGAGTTTTGAGGTTATTTTTAAATTGTGGGGTGACAACTCTACTATTGTTCATCTGATCGGAAAACGATGTATGGGGGTTCGATACGTATTGATGAGTAGAATATATGTCTATAAGGTTCGAACAACCTAACTCCAAAATTGCGGAATATTTGAGGTGTTTTTCAAATTGTGGTTGTGACAACTCTACTATCGTTCATCTGATTGGAAAACATTGTAAGGGGGCTCGATAAGTAATGATGTGTAGAGTATATGTTTAGAAGGTTTGAACAACCTTACTCCAAAATTGTGAAAGATATGAGGTTTCAAATTGAGGGGGTGGTAACTCTTCTAACGTTCATCTGATGGAAAAACGATGTAAAGGGCTCGATAAATAATGATAAGTAGAATATATGTCTAGAAGGTTCGAACAACCTTACTCCAAAATTGCGGGATATTTGAGGTGTTTTTCAAATTTTGGGGGTGACAACTCTACTAACGCTTATCTGATCGAAAAAATATGTATGGGGGCTCGATAGGTAATGATGAATAGAATTTATGTCTATAGGGTCGAACAATCTATCTCTAAAATTGTGGAAGTTTAGAGGTTTTTTTTATAATTGTGGGTTGGCAACTCTGCTATCGTTCATCTGATCGAAAAACATTGTAAGGGGGCTCGAAAAAATCGTAATTGTAAAGGTAATTATAATTTTTGTACATTTCAAAGCCCATGTAATACACCCTGACTCACATTTTAAAGTCAATATGCTTGAATCTATCGATTTAAGTGGCGCATGCACAAATATGCAATAACGTTGCGCATAAATTTGCCGTTCGCTAACCCATTAAAATCATACACAATTTTTTTTTTTTTTTTGAAGCTTTCCCAAGTGCACCAACCCACGAAACAATAGCAAGTCACATTTTTGTCCTCCGGATGTGTCGATAAATAAAAAATGGCTTAAGTATTAGTTAGTCAATGGCTCAAACCGCATATATTTTGTAACATTTTTATCACTTTCTTGCTTTACCAGACGGTTATGCAAACAGAATTAACGAAAAAGTGTTTGACCAGATAAGATTAAGGCAAACATTGCCAATGTGATTCGATTCTTCAAAAAGAACACGCGTTCAATATATATATTACTTACGTTTTAAGTAATTACAAACGTTATTAATTCAAGTGGGCGTAACTTGAGTATTCAACTTTGGGGCTATTTGTTTTTCTTATCAATCATCTAATCGCCAGCGAACCAAAAAAAAACTGTGTTGAGATTCTTCAGAAAAGTACATAAAGTGCGTCAGCAGTATTTCGGGTTAAATAGAAGGGATATTAGAGGGTGTGGAAAGATGAATAATTCACAAAAATAAAAAGGGTTGTCTGTATAGCTATTTAATTGAGGGAAATGAAACATCAACTGTTTGCGAATTCACATTAAAATCTTGATAAATCTTTTCTATTATTTTTAAGATGAGCTGCAAACATTTGTCACTTCACGTATATACTAAATAGTTGCATGAGGGAGTGGAGTGTAGTTAGACAAATAAATGAAATTTATCAGGAAAAACTTGGCGGCTCACTTGGTTATTGTTTGTTTATTGTTTTAATGGCAACTCGTGGCAACCTGTGGTTAATCACTTATATTAGTTTTTATGTGACTATTTTAACTATGGAGAACTAGCATTATTAATAATCAATTAAGTTTGATTGTTAAGCACAGTGAGCGTTTATCTATCCTATATATAAACTAGCATATGCTTCGCCACCAAAAAGTTATTAAAATCGCATTTATTCTTGAATATTTGAATATATATATAGAATTTTCTTTGCATTTTCCTTGTGGGCGGATTTTTTTAGATTTGAAATTAACATGTCTAATTATTTTGCATACTTTCTGTACAAACCGAGTTTAAAGTCAATCGGATAAAAAATAATTTTATTTCATATAGAATTTTCCAGGCATTTTCCGACCTTTCGAAGCGATTTTCCCAACATTGAAAACCCATAAGCCTATTTATTTTGCATACTATCCTTACAAACCGAGTTTGAAGTCAATAGGATAAAAAATACATATTTCAATAAGGAATTTTCCAGGCATTTTTCTTATTTTCCGAATTTTCCAGCATTTGAAATTCACATGTCTTATTATTTTGCATACTATACGTACAAAGCGAGCTTAAAGTCAATCGGATTAAAGATAATTTTATTCCATATAGAATTTTCCAGGCATTTTCCGACCTTTCGAAGCGATTTTCCCAACATTGAAAAATCCTAAGCCTATTTATTTTGCATACTATCCCTACAAACAGAGTTTGAAGCCAATTGGATAAACAATAGTTCTTTTCATATAGATTTTTCCGGTCATTTTCCGACCTTTGGGGCGGATTTTCCCACATCGAAAAATCTCATGTCTATTTATATGCAATACTATCCTTACAAACCGAGTTTGAAGTCATTTGGATAAAGAATAGATTTTTTAAATAAAGAATTTTCCAGGAATTTTTCCTTGTGGGCGAATTTTCCAACATCGGAAAAATCTCATGTCTAAAATAATTATTTATCATTTTAGAGAGATTTAAAGTCAATCGAATGAAAAATAGTTTTTCCATTTGAATTTTGCGGGCATTTCCCGACCTTTAGGGCGGATTTTCCCCACATCGAAAAATCTCATGTCTAATGTTTTTTGCATACAATCCTTACAAACCGAGTTTGAAGTCATTCGAATGAAAAAAATTTTTAAATAAAGAATTTTCCAGGAATTTTCCTTATGGGCGAATTTTCCAGCATCGGAAAATCTCATATCTAATTATTTTTCATTTTAGAGAGATTTAAAGTCAATCGAATTAAAACCAGTTTTTTCCATAAAGAATTTTCGTCGAAAAAATCGACTTTTGAAAAACAGTGTTAAAAAAATAGTTACCAATTAGTTTAAAAAACTAGTGTTGAAAAATAGTTGAAAACAAATTTAAAAATAGTTTTGGAAAACAATGTTGAAAACAATGTTGAAAAACAGTGTTGGAAACAATTTGGGTATCAATTTTTAAAAAGCAGTGTTGGAAAAAGCTGTGTTGAAATAGTTTTGGAAAATAGTGTTGGAAAACAATGCTGAAAAAGCAGTGTTAATGTAAGTCCCACAAAAAGGGTATCTAAATATTGGAAAACATAGTTCAAAAACAGTGTTGAAGAACAAAGTTAAAAAATAGTGTTAGAAAAATATGTTGGAAAACAAAGTTGAAAAAGAATGTTGAAAAACAGTTTTGGAAACAATGTTGGGTAGCAATTTTTAAAAAGCAGTGTTGAAAAAATCTATATTGGAATAGTTTTGGAAAATAGTGTTAGAAAACAATGTTGAAAAAGCAGTGTTAGTGTAAGTCCCACAAAAGGGTATCTAAATATTGGAAAACAAAGTTCAAAAACAGTGTTGAAGAACAAAGTTAAAAAACAGTGTTGGGAAATAGTGTTAGAAATCAATGTTGGGATATCAATGTTGAAAAAGAATGTTGAAAAACAGTGTTGGAAACAATTTTGGGTATCAATTTTTAAAAAGCAGTGTTGGAAAAAGCTATATTGGAATAGTTTTGGAAAATAGTGTTGGAAAACAATGTTGAAAACAAAATTGGGTATCAATTTTAAAAAGCAGTGTTGGAAAACTATTATTTCAAAAAAGCAGTGTTAGAAAACAATGTCAAAAAAGCAGTGTTAGTGTAAGTCCCACCAAAAGGGTATCGAAATATTGGAAAACAAATTTTAAAAACAGTGTTGAAGAACAAAATTTAAAAAACAGTGTTGGATAATAGTGTTAGAAAAAAATGTTGGAAAACAAAGTTGAAAAAGAATGTTGGGTAGCAATTTTTAAAAAGTAGTGCTGAAAAAAGCTCTAGTTTTGGAAAATAGTGGTGGAAAACAGTGTTGAAAACATTGTTTGGTATAAATTTTTAAAAAGAAGTGTTGGAAAAGATATGTTGAAATAGTTTTGGAAAATAGTGTTGGAAAACAATGTTGAAAAACAGTGTTGAAAACAATATTGGGTATCAATTTTTAAAAAGCATCGTTAGTGTTAGTCCCACAAAAAGGGTATCTAAATTTCGGTATGCTAGGTAAATGTTTTGTCTTACTTTAGCCTGATGGGGTAACCAGGCATGTATGTATATGTGTACATATAAATCCGCGTCCAATAGTCCAACAACTTTGCAGGCCGCCAGACGAAGCCTGCACACATTTCTATGTACGAGCGCGAGTATGTATGTACATAAGAGGCGGCTGGTGGTGGATGGAAAAGGTATGAGTAGTTTACCTTAAAGTTGCATAATGTGTGTTGGTTAATGATGTTGTTGTTTTGATGACACTTCCATACCGAAAATGACTGTTTTTTTTTCGTTCGAATAGATGTTAATTTTTGTTTACAACCGCGACTTCTGTTCCATTTACCTGTTTCGGGAAACAAAAGGGTTAAAATGTTAAGTTCAGCATTTGTATAATTCAAAAGTCAAGCTTGAAATTGTTTTAATTTAAATGTTAAATGCAGTTTGCAGTAACCAAAATGTATACAAAAGTGTGTGTGTGTGTGTGTTATCGCTCTATACAAGTTTTATCAGACTGATAATAGGGGAATTACACAGGTATATAGTGAGTGATAAAGCAAAGCAAAAAGTAACGAACTTTACACCCAGAGTCAAACTCTTTTTTTTTAGTTTATTGCTTCCATATTGTGTTGATTAGAATCAAACTTTCGATCACCTTTAAGGTTGAGGTTCCAATGTCCCCTCCCACACACCCTCCTCTAATCGATTAGATTAAAATGTGAGACAAATTTGACCTATGGACTTAAACACATGTCGCTGGTTCGGGTTTGTATATGAATTTATGTATACGATAGAAGACACAAAAAGCATTAAATATAAATTAGAGAATAGGCTAAAAAAAAGAAATGCGCAAGTCATGACGACTCTTAACATCTACATACGTGTTTGTATTGAATAAAGGCGCGACACCTTCTCAGATAAGCCAAGAGTTTTTGAGCTTTGTACTTTGCATTTATTAATGGTTCCACCTACAATTTGTATGAACCAAAGCCGACTAGACATTAATACGGCCTTTGGCCCATACATCCGTATTGGAGGGGTCAGTGCGCCGAGAGAGAGCGAGTGCAGGTGCAAAGTCAAACGTCAATGCCGGAAAGCCCCTTTTGCCCATAACCAAATGCATTCAAATTGCTTAGCAATACTATAAATATTTTGCAAATACTAATTTTGCGAGGGTGGATCAATAAATTATTGCAAAAAATTAAGAAAGTGTAAATAACACTCACTCAAGAACAAAGTTAAAAAACACTGTTGGGAAAATAGTGTTAGAAAACAATGTTGAAAACAATGTTGGGTATCAATTTTTAACAAGCAGTGTTGGCAAACCATTTTTGAAAATAGTGTTGAAAAACAATTTTTGAAAATAGTGTTAAAAACGATGTTGAAATATTGATTGAAAATAGTGTTGGAACCAGGGCATCAAGCCGAATTGAATTTCGGTTCCGGTTCTGGTACGTACCGAAAATAATGTTTCGGTAAAAGGTTCTATTTAGGTTCTATTATTGAAAAACAAAGTTCAAGAACAGTGTTGGGAAAATAGTGTTAGAAAACAATGTTGAGAAAGCAGTGTTGAAAACAATGTTGGGTATCAATTTTTAACAAGCAGTGTTGAAAAACAATTTTTGAAAATAGTGTTGAAAAACGATGTTGAAATATTGATGGAAAATAGTGTTGGAACCAGGGCATCAAGCCGAATTGAATTTCGATTCCGGTACGTACCGAAAATAATGTTTCGGTAAAAGGTTCCATTTAGGTTCTAGCTTATTTCGGTATTTGGTTCCGTATTGGTACCAAAATTTTCGCGAAAAATGGTTTAAAATAATCGAAATAATAAACGGATATCTTAATCCTTCGACCAATCCCCGTAGAATATATCTACAAAGGTTGTTGTGTAATTTTTGTGTTAATTTTTGAAAATAGTGTTAAAAACGATGTTGAAATATTGATGGAAAATAGTGTTGGAACCAGGGCATCAAGCCGAATTGAATTTCGGTTCCGGTACGTACCGAAAATAATGTTTCGGTAAAAGGTTCTATTTAGGTTCTAGCTTATTTCGGTATTTGGTTCCGTATTGGTACCAAAATTTTCGCGAAAAATGGTTTAAAATAATCGAAATAATAAACGGATATCTTAATCCTTCGATCAATCCCCGTAGAATATATCTACAAAGGTTGTTGTGTAATTTTGTGTAATTTTCGAATAGTGTTAACGTGTTTGAATCTTGGACCAATTACGGAAACTTTTAGTTTAAAATTAAAAAGTAAAAAATAATCGAAATCTTAATCTTCATCAATCCCCGTAGAATATTCTACAAAGGTTGTTGTGTAAATTTCAGATCGATAAGTTTAGCCGTTTTTTGAGATCCAGTGATCACAGTTATGAGAAAAACGTGTTTAACGTTAAAAAAGTAAATTGTTTCGTCTATTCCAGGGCAATAGGTCGAGTTAATGTTGTCGACGAGCTATTCTTCCTTCGCGGAATGATTTTTTGAAGTTATTTTTCATATTAGCTGTTTAAAACTTGCAAAAAAAATTTTTGTACAAAACCACCTACCCATCGTTCCAATAATTTTTCGTTGATAAGATCTTCATAAATATGGAATACGGCTTTAGAAACATCAGTTGGTAAAGTCAGATAGTCATATGTAATAGAAGATTATGTATATGTAGCGCGAAAGCGTCCTTACAAATATTGGTATATCTCGGAAAATATTTACCGGATCTGTTTGAAATTTTCAGGACATATACTTAAATATATAAGTACATTCCGAAAATGGGAAAAAAAATTTTTTTTATACCCTTGCAGAGGGTATATTAAAATTGTCACGATGTTTGTAACGCATAGAAGGAAGCATTTCCGACCACATAAAGTATATATATTCTTGATCAGCATGACGAGCTGAGTTCATTTCCGTTTGTCCGTCTGTCCGTCCGTCCGTCTGTTTCTATGCTATCTCCTCCCTCAGTTTTAAAGCTATCTTGACCAAACTTTGCAAAAAGTCTTTAAATACAAATACGCTGCACATTTGTCGGAATCGGCCGGATCGGATGACTATATCATATAGCTGCCATAGGAACGATCGGTCCAAAAACTAGTTCTAGTGAGAAAAACTTTTTTGTTTTCCATCGTAGCGTCACCAATCGTGGTATATATAAGTTTTATATGCTTCCACACAATTCTGGAAAAATTGATCAAAATCGGATGACTATAGCATATAGCTGCCATATAAACGGTCGGTCCAAAAACTAGTTCTAGTGAGAAAAACTTTTTTGTTTTCCATCGTAGCGTCACCAATCGTGGTATATATTAGTTTTATATGCTTTCACACAATTCTGAAAAAATTGATCAAAATCGGATGACTATAGCATATAGCTGCCATAGGAACGATCGGTCCAAAAAACTAGTTCTAGTGAGAAAAACTTTTTTGTTTTCCATCGTAGCGTCACCAATCTTGGTATATATTAGTTTTATATGCTTTCACACAATTCTGAAAAAATTGATCAAAATCGGATGACTATAGCATATAGCTGCCATAGGAACGATCGGTCCAAAAACAAGTTCTAGTGAGAAAAACTTTTTTGTTTTCCATCGTAGCGTCACCAATCGTGGTATATATTAGTTTTATATGCTTTCACACAATTCTGAAAAAATTGATCAAAATCGGATGACTATAGCATATAGCTGCCATAGGAACGGTCGGTCCAAAAAACTAGTTCTAGTGAGAAAAACTTTTTTGTTTTCCATCGTAGCGTCACCAATCGTGGTATATATTAGTTTTATATGCTTCCACACAATTCTGAAAAATTATCAAAATCGGATGACTATAGCATATAGCTGCCATAGGAACGATCGGTCCAAAAACTAATTCTAATGAGAAAAACTTTTTTGTTATCAAAAACTGCAAGGGCATTTTAAACATCGGCGTAGCCGATGTTAGCCGTCTATTCTTATAATTGTTCTTTATAGGCGTCTATACACATTGTGGACGTTCTGTTCCGACGTCTAAACAGCTAAATCGATCTTCATTCAATGTCAATGAGGAAATATTTATATAGGCTACGTTTCAAGACTGTAAAGTGGTTCAGAGGCAAATCTTAGAATTATTCAGAAACGTTATTTCATTTAATTTTTTTTTTTTTCTTCGCAGAAAATCTGGCTATGAGGACAAAATTCAATACACAATTGCCGAAAAGAAGGAGAAAAAGTCGGGCAAAGCGCACGTCAATTCAGTATTCTTTAAACAATTGCGACAGCTGCTACGTAAGTACACCGTCTCACACACACTATTTTCTTTGGTGTAATTTTTTTGTTTTTCAGCCATTCTTATACCAAAATTCTGGAGCATTGAGACGGGTCTGCTCTTATTGGTGGCCGTTTCACTAATTGGTCGTTCGGTCAGTGACATTTGGATGATACAAAATGCCACCGTAGTGGAGAGCACCATTATACATATGAATCGTACCAAGTTTAAGTCAGCTCTACTCAAATATTTAACCGCTTTGCCTGCGGTAAGTTGAAGGAATTCATATGAATAGACTCGCTTTTGTGTGATTTATATGAAGCATAGAGAATATTTGAGAATTCTTAATGATTATAATGCCTTACAGATATCGGTGGTGACCAATGTGCTTAAATGGAGTCTGGGTGAGCTGAAGCTACGTTTTCGCACAAATCTAACGCATCATTTGTACAGTCAGTACCTCAAGTGAGTATAAAAAAATAGTCCAATATATTCACCCGTTCATTAACTCTTGTTTTTCCTTTCAGCGGTTACACCTACTATAAAATGTCCAATTTGGACAATAGAATAGCCAATGCCGATCAGCTGTTAACTACGGATATAGACAAGTTTTGTGAAAGCGCCACGGATTTATATTCAAATATTAGTAAACCCGTGTTAGATATTTTCATCTATGTCTATCGTTTAACGGTCAATTTGGGTGGCAAGACACCCTCGATATTGATGCTTTATTTACTATTTGCTGGAGTCTTTTTGACACGCCTGCGACGACCCACTGGACGTTTGACCGTGGAGGAACAAAAGCTGGAGGGTGAATTTCGTTATGTGAATAGCCGTTTGATTACCAACTCCGAGGAGGTGGCCTTCTATCAGGGCAATGTGCGTGAGAAATTGACACTATTGGCCAGCTATTCCAAGTTGCGTTCACATTTGCGTAAATTTTTGGAATTCCGCGTTAGCATGGGCATTATTGATAATATTATAGGCAAATGTGAGTATTGAGCATAAACCTTGGTCAATCTTTAAATTAATGTTTAATTTTTCCTTTCACAGATTTTGCCTCCATCGTGGGTTTCTATGCCGTTTCCATACCCTTCTTTGCCGACAATCATCCCTTGCTGTCCGGTGAACAGAGCGGACAACGTTTGCAGGCCTATTATACCTATGGACGCATGTTGGTTAAACTGGCGGAGGCCATTGGTCGTTTGGTTTTGGCCGGACGCGAAATGTCCCGTTTGGCTGGCTTTACGGCACGCATGACCGAATTGATTAAGGTTTTAAGTGATCTCAATAAGGGCACCTATGAACGCACCATGGTCAATGGGAATAGCATAGCACAAAATGGCAGTGACAGTTCAGTGAATGGCTTTGGTCCCAATAAGGGTATCATGTGCTTTGAGGATAATATCATACGTTTCGAGCAGGTGCCCCTGGTAACGCCCAATGGCGATGTGTTGCTCAAGGAGTTGAGCTTTGAAGTGAAGTGAGTAGAGGGAGGAGGGTAAGAGGATAAGATTGAAATTAATTGTACTTCCATTTTTAAATAGATCTGGCACCAATGTCTTGGTCTGTGGTCCAAATGGCTGTGGTAAATCTTCCTTATTCCGCATTTTGGGTGAACTATGGCCCACCTGGGGTGGCAAAGTGACAAAACCTTCACGTGGCAAACTGTTTTATATACCCCAGAGGCCCTATATGACGCTGGGCACTTTGCGGGATCAGGTGGGTTACATTTCTTGGCCTTGGCCTTTTCCCAAAAAATTTTGAACTTTTATCGAATAAAAGCTCCATACAACTCTTTCATGTGTGACCACGTTTGATATCGATTAACGATTAATCAAAAACTTAACTCGGCAAAAAAATGGAATTAACTCGTGAACATTTTCGTGCAATCATTTTTTGACAACTTTCGAAGTGGATTATCAATTCTAGCCATTTTAGGACTCTTTTTAACTCGGCAAAAAATTCTCCGCTTTTCTTCAATATTCGCCATTTTGACTTTTCCCAAAAAAAGTTTGAACTTTTATCGATAAAAGCTCCATACAACTTTTTCATGTGTGACCACATTTGATATCGATTAACGATTAATCAAAAACTTAACTCGGCAAAAAAATGGAATTAACTCGTGAACATTTTCGTGCAATCATTTTTTGACCACTTTCGAAGTGGATTATCAATTCTAGCCATTTTAGGACTTTTCCCAAAAAAAAGTTTGAACTTTTATCGATAAAAGCTCCATACAACTTTTTCATGTGTGACCACATTTGATAACGATTAACGATTAATCAAAAACTTAACTCGACAGAAAAATGGAATTAACTCGTGAACATTTTCGTGCAATCATTTTTTGACAACTTTCGACGTGGATTATCAGTTCTAGCCATTTTAGGACCAATTGGCCGATAAAAGCTCCATATGATATATGATATCGATTAACGATTAATCAAAAACTTAACTCGGCAAAAAAATGGAATTAACTCGTGAACATTTTCGTGCAATCATTTTTTGACAACTTTCGAAGTGAATTATCAGTTCTAGCCATTTTAGGACCAATTGGCCTTTTCCCAAAAAAAAAGTTTGAACTTTTATCGATAAAAGCTCCATACAACTCTTTCATGTGTGACCACGTTTGATATCGATTAACGATTAATAAAAAACTTACCTAGGCAAAAAAATGAAATTAACTCGTGAACATTTTCGTGCAATCATTTTTGACAACTTTCGACGTGAAAGAAAACTTAAAAAATCCTATAGCACTAAGAAAAATTGGTTTAATGAATTCAAACGCGGGCGAATTCAATAAAGGTCGTCCAAAAACAGTCGTTGTGCCAGAAAACATTGATTCGGTGCCTGAACTGATAATGCAAGATCGTCATGTGACAACTCTACCGTGAGATAGAGGCATCCTTAGGCATTTCATTCACCAGCATACATTCAATATTGCATATACACCTAAGCGTAAAAAAGGTTTGTTCTCGTTGGATCGTTGGAAAAAAAGGCTCGTGTGGATTGGTGCAAAGAAATTTTGAAAAAATATAATCGCAGTCTTTCAAAAGACGTTTATAAGATCGTCAAAGTTGACGAATCATGGAAAATAATTTTTTTTAAAAACAGCAATTGACGACCTTGGTCTAACAAAAAAAAAGGCTCGTGTGGATTGGTGCAAAGAAATATTGAAAAAATATAATCGCAGTCTTTCAAAAGACGTTTATAAGATCGTCACAGTTGACGAATCACGGATCTAACAGCAATCGACCTTAAGAAAAAGGCTCGTGTGGATTGGTGCAAAGAAATTTTGAAAAAATATAATCGCGGTGTTTCAAAAGACGTTTATAAGATCGTCACAGTTGACGAATCATGGATTAAAACAGCAATCGACCTTGTGGGTTTTCGAAATCGAGCCAAATCCAACGAAAGTCGTTCGTATAAGAAGCACTTCGAAGCAAATAGTCGCCTGTTTCTTCGGTAAAACTATTCAAATGGCGACTATACCGCTTGAGCAACGTAGGACGTTCAATTTTGAGTGGTACACCACAATTTGTTTGCCTGAAGTCTGCGGAGAAATTCGAAAAACGTACAAGAGACGCCTTTTTGAGCGCCCAAAACATCGAATTGATGGGTCATTCGCCGTACAGCCTTTTTATTCCCGGGAAAAATGCCTGGTCAACGATTTTCGTCGTCAGAAGATGCTGTTGAAGAGTGAAAAAACCATGTTTTGAAGGTGTCTCAATTGGAGTGGAAAAAATGCTTCGACAATTGGTATAAATCTTGCTGGAAAATACTTGGAAAAACAATAAAACCCTTTTTTGATCATAAATAATCGGCCAGAAATATATATAGCAACCTATGTACTTACCATTTCAATATAAACTCACTGTTTCTCTCCTTTCTTTCAGATCATCTATCCTCATACCCGCGATGACATGCGACGTTTAGGTAAATCCGATGAGGATCTCATGCATTATTTGGATATTGTCCAGCTTACCTATCTGGAGCAGCGTGAGAATGGTTTGGATGCCATTGAGGATTGGATTGATGTTTTATCGGGTGGTGAAAAACAGCGCATTGCCATGGCACGTCTATTCTATCATCGTCCCCAGTTTGCCATACTGGATGAGTGTACCAGTGCAGTGTCTGTGGATGTTGAGGGCAAAATGTATAGCTATTGCCGTGAAGTGGGCATCACACTATTCACAGTGTCGCATCGTAAATCCCTTTGGGTGCATCATGATTACTATTTGCAATTCGATGGACGTGGCAGTTATGAGTTTGCCACCATTGATCAGGACAAGGAGCATTTTGGCTCGTAGAAACCTTTGCTATTCCCCCTTTGACTATTTCTGCTGTGCTTCTTCTTCCTTTTTTTTTTTACATTAAACTGTTAGGTGTTAGAGATTTAAGCTTAAAGTAAACCCTGATAAAAAAAAAGAACAACAACAACTATTAGTAAATTTATATATGAAAATATACAACACACACACACACACACATACACACATGCATAGAAGAACTCTGTTATAATTTGTAAATTGTATTTCCATTTTTTTTTTTAAATAATTTTTATCGGTAAAATTGGAATTTTTGTAATGGATTTTTTTTTTTTATTTGTTTGGCACAATGAAACAATTTATTTTTTTGGTTCGTGCTAAATGCAATAAAAAAATGTATATATGTAGTTATATACAATGATATATAATGAGTGGCCTTCATTTTTTTTGGTATTTCCCCAGCTGGGTCAGGTTTTTTGGGATCGATTTTTTTAAGTTGTAAAATTATAAATTCATTTATTTGTCCCATTTGCCCCGATATTAAAATATAAGTTCTTTTAAATAAGTTCAAAACATAAAGTATTCACCGTATACCCAGCTATTTCATACCATTTTTTAACCGGTTCTGAACCGAACCGTACCGAACCGCTTATTTGAGCTCGTAAACCGAACCAAGAACTGAACCGGAGTCTTTTCGAAAATGTAGAACCGAACCCAGAACCGAAACGGTGTCTTTTTGAAAATGTAGAACCGAACCAAGAACCGAATCGGTGTCTTTTCGAAAATGTAGAACCGAACCAAGAACGGAACCGGTGTCTTTTCGAAAATGTGGAACCGAACCGACGTCTCTTCGAAAATGTAGAACCGAACCGGTGTCTTTTTCGAAAATGTAGAACCGAACCAAGAAGGGAACCAGTGTCTTTTCGAAAATGTAGAACCAAACCAAGAACCGAAACAGTGTCTTTTCGAAAATGTAGAACCGAACCAAGAACGGAACCGGTGTCTTTTCGAAAATGTGGAACCGAACCGACGTCTCTTCGAAAATGTAAAACCGAACCGGTGTCTTTTCGAAAATGTAGAACCGAACCAGTGTCTTTTCGAAAATGAAGAACCGAATCCACAACGGAAACAGTGTCTTTTCGAAAATGTAGAACCGAACCAAGAACGGAACCGGTGTCTTTTCGAAAATGTGGAACCGAACCGACGTCTCTTCGAAAATGTAGAACCGAACCGGTGTCTTTTCGAAAATGTCCGAACCAAGACGAACCAACGGTGTCTTTTCGAAAATGAAGAACCGAATCCACAACGGAAACAGTGTCTTTTCGAAAAGTAGAACCCCCAAACCTCTTCGAAACCAACACATCGAACCAAGAACGGAACCGGTGTCTTTTCGAAAATGTGGAACCGAACCGACGTCTCTTCGAAAATGTAGAACCGAACCGGTGTCTTTTCGAAAATGTAGAACCGAACCAGTGTCTTTTCGAAAATGTAGAACCAAACCAAGAACCGAAACAGTGTCTTTCGAAAATGTAGAACCGAACCAAGAACGGAACCGGTGTCTTTTCGAAAATGTGGAACCGAACCGACGTCTCTTCGAAAATGTAGAACCGAACCGGTGTCTTTTCGAAAATGTAGAACCGAACCAAGAATCGAACCGGTGTCTTTTCGAAAATGTAGAACCGAACCAAGAACCGAACCGGTGTTTTTTCGAAAATGTAGAACCGAACCAAGAACGGAACCGGTGTCTTTTCGAAAATGTGGAACCGAACCGACGTCTCTTCGAAAATGTAGAACCGAACCGGTGTCTTTTCGAAAATGTAGAACCGAACCAAGAACCGAACCGGTGTCTTTTCGAAAATGAAGAACCGAATCCACAACGGAAACAGTGTCTTTTCGAAAATGTAGAACCGATCTAAGAACCGAACCGGTGTTTTTTCGAAAATGTAGAACCGAACCGGTGTCTTTTCGAAAATGTAGAAACGAACAAAGAACGGAACCGGTGTCTTTTCGAAAATGTAGAACGGAACCCAGAACCGAACCGGTGTCTTTTCGAAAATGAAGAACCGAACCGGAGTCTTTTCGAAAATGTAGAACCGAACCGGTGTCTTTTCGAAAATGTAGAACCGAACCCAGAACCGAACCGGTGTCTTTTCGAAAATGTAGAACCGAACCAAAAACCGAACCGGTGCCTATCTAATATCATTTTGAACGGTTCAAAAATAAAATATGCCCTTGAATCCACATTGCCTACCGATTTTAGGTTAGGATTTTTAACTTCTTCACACCGAATATTAAAAACTAAACTATTTTTCGACCTCGTCGATGAACTTTGTCAAATTGGAAGGTTCAATTCCAACTTATTCGCACCGAATATCATTTTGAACGGTTCAAAAATCAAATTTGCGCTTGTACCCAGCTCGAACTTCCATTTTTCGACCTTGGAGGTCGGATTTTCTCAAATTGTAGGGTTAAATTCCAATTTATTCACACCGAATATCATTTAAAACGGTTCAAAAATAAAATATGCCCTTGAATCCACTTTGCCTACCTATTTTAGGGAAGGATTTTTAACTTCTTCACACCGAATATTAAAAACTAAACTATTTTTCGACCTCGTAGACGAATATTTTCAAATTGGTAGGTTCAATTCCATCTTATTCGCACCGAATATCATTTGGAACGGTTCAAAAATCAAATTTGCGCTTGTACCCAGTTCGAACTTCTATTTTCCGACCTTGAGGGGTGGATTTTCCCAAATTTGAGGGTTAAATTACAACTTATTCACACCGAATATCATTTAAAACGGTTAAAAAATAAAATATGCACTTCGCCTACCTATTTTAGGGAAGGATTTTTAACTTCTTCACACCGAATATTAAAAACTAAACTATTTTTCGACCTCGTCGATGAATTTTGTCAAATTGGAAGGTTCAATTCCAACTTATTCGCACCGAATATCATTTTGAACGGTTCAAAAATCAAATTTGCGCTTTTACCCAGTTCGAACTTCTATTTTCCGACCTTGAGGAGTGGATTTTCTGCAATTTGGGAAAATCCACTCCTCAGGTAAAATTTCATTTTATGCACACCGAATATAATTTAAAACGGTTCAAAAATAAAATATGCACTTCGCCTCCCTATTTTAGGGAAGGATTTTTAACTTCTTCACACCGAATATCATTTGGAACGGTTCAAAATTAAATTTGCCTTCCTATTTTTCGACCTCGTCGATTAATTTTGTTAAATTGGAAGGTTCAATTCCAACTTATTCGCACCGAACTTCTATTTTCCGACCATGAGGGGTGGGTTTTCCCAAATTGAAGGGTTAGATTCCATTTTATGCACACCGAATATCATTTGGAACGGTTCAAAAACAAAATTTGACATCGCCCCTCTAGTTTTTTGATTTTGGAACTGGATTTTCGTAAATTGTACCGTTAAATTCCAACTTATTCGCGCCGAATATCATTTGGAACGGTTCAAAAATAAAATTTAACAATTAACCCACATCGCCCCTCTAGTTTTTTTGATTTTGGAACTGGATTTTCGTAAATTGTACCGTTAAATTCCAACTTATTCAAACCAAATATTATTTGGAACGGTTCAAAAATTAAATTTGCGCTTGTACCCAGTTCGAACTTCTATTTTACGAACTTGAGGGGTGGATTTTCCAAAGTTGTATGGTTAAATTCCAACTTATTCGCGCCGAATATCATTTGGAACGGTTAAAAAATAAATTTTAACCATTAACCCACATCGCCCATCTAGTTTTTTTTATTTTGGAACTGGATTTAGGTAAATTGAAGGGTTAAATTCCAACTTATTCGCACCAAATATCATTTGTAACCGTTCAAAAATAAAATTTGACCATTAACCCACATCGCCCCTCCAATTTTTTGATATTGGAGCTGGATTTTCCCAATTAGAAGAGTTAATGCTAACTTATTCAGACCAAATATCATTTGGATCGGTTCAAAAATAATATTTGACCTTTATCCCACAGTAACCATTCAATTTTTTGAACTTGGGGCTGGATTTTCGAAAATTGAAGGGTTCAATTCCAACTTATTCGCACCGAACTTCATTTAAAACGGTTCAAAAATATCCATTAACCTTGTTGGTGGGGTTTTTCAATTTAAATTGGCTCAAAAATCAGGTTTAACCTTCTGAATCCGTCCTTAAGATTTTAAGTTTTACAGTATTTATTTCGTATACTTTGCTTAAAAACCGAATTTCAAATCAAATGGATGAAAATAAGTTTTAAAAATGTTAATTCATTTGATTTTGGGCAGATTTTCTAAAAATTGGGGAAAATAGGTGTTCAATTATTTCGCATACTTTGCTTCAAAAACGAGTTTAAAGACAATCGGATGAAAAATATATTCAATTTTCCCTAAATCCCAGTTTCATCACATATAGAAACTACTGTACTAGTTGCAGCCTTTCTTTTTCTTACCGTTTAGGCTGTGCGTAGATTACCAAGCAGTCACTCAAAGAGGACAAACTCTTTTATATATATGGAGAGAGAAAGTATGTTTGGTGGATTCCTTGAGGCCCGCTTACCTCGAGCTAGCTAGCGCTTGAGCAACTGAACAACAAGGAGCAACTTGTTCAGTTTCTAATTTCTGTTCCCTAGCTGTGCCAGCTCTTCACTTTCTTTTTTCTTCATTTCTCCTTAGTTCACTGACTTTTCATCCATTTTTATACCATTATCTTTATATTAACAAACAAACTGTCATAACAAGTTTTTACTGTATTTTGTTCAACAACAACATTTAGAATCCCTTAGCCTTGAGATGTTCCCGCAACACATCCACATAATCGCCATGGAATTGAATTTGTCCGCTCAGCTCATTGACACGCGTGGCGCACAGTTTGCCATTACGTGATTGTTCCACAATTGTGCGCAAATCCCTTTCAAGAGCCCAAATATCACCCTGGATGCGGCGTACAACGGTGAGGCGACGCTGACCACGAAAGCTGGTATGCAGATAAACGGGAACCATGTGATTTTTGGTACGTGCCACATAGTAGCCACTCTCTGAGCCATCATTCTGCTGTGGCCGCCAGCCGGAGGGGTATGCGGCTTTGGCCACCGGTTGTGGCACAGTGGCCGGCGGCAGCAAACGTTCCACATACTTCCATTCGGGTGGATTTTGGACTATCTCAATTTCAGGATATTGATCGATGCTTTGAACCTCACGCGAGGAGCGGTAGCTGGACCTTAGCACAGGTTGTGTGTGCAGGGAGCAACGTGCGAGGGTGAACTAGGTGAAAAACAAAAAATGTTATGTATGTATGTGTGACCAAAATAATGACACACTTACCTGTGTCAGTTTGTGGCAGAGGTTTAGTTTTGTAATGGCTGACATTTTGTTTATAAAAATTGATAAAATAAATAAAGTTATTACATAGGCGAAGCGCAGTGTGACCGTAGTTTACCTAAGACAAAAATAATGCAACTTATTTTATTCACCTGCTGGTATTTTGTGACTTTACCGCAAACGGTCACACTGCCCATTTGTGCGTGTTTGTTTATATATATTTCATATTTCATTCAAGTGGCAACACTGACCTGCTGGCATTTTCCAATACGGTCACACTGTCAAACATTTGTGCGTGTTTGTTTATATATATTTCATATTAAAACATTTCATTCAAGTGGCAACACTGACCCGCTGGCTTTTTGTAATACGGTCACACTGCCCATTTGTGTGTGTTTGTTTATCAGTGTTGCCAACTTTTGAGTATCAAAAAATGCTGTTTTCAACGGGAACAAAAGAAAAAAAAGCTGTTTTTTGCAACAAAAAAAGCTGTAAAAAAGGTGATGAGTTTTTTAATCTTTTTACGATTATTTTATAATATTTCAATAATTTCATCTGTTGTCCCAATCAAATGAAGATATCTGATTGGTAGTTTATAGTCAAAAAATCATTTGCAGTGTCTTCACAACCCATATCAGTAAATATATGTTTTAATATTCAACACCTTATACTTAGTATAGGGTTAAGATTGTCCACGTGCATCTGTTTCAGACCTTTGCCTTTATAATGTTGACCTAACTGAAGACTCTAAACTTCAGTGTTGGGCCATGGCATAGACAACATCTGGATCGCGAAAGCAGCAAACTCTATAAATCTGTTTCTGCCACCAGAATTTTTCTATAAAACTAATTCACAAACAAAATAATAAAAATGAACTTAAAATGTATAAGTTAATACAGAAAGTAGTTAAATACCTCAGCTTAAATTGCTTTATAAGCTAAAAGAGATGAGAAAGTTACGATTTTTTTTACAAGTTTTGCATATATTTTCAATGAAAACGAAGAAAAAATTTAAAAAGCTGAAAAAAGCAAAAAAAAATTCGAAAAAAGGCCAGATTTTCCGCTATCCGCTGTTTTAAATTTTTTCCCACTTTGAACTTTGGAAAAAAGCCAGATCTGACGGGAAAAAAGCTGAGTTGGCAACGCTGTTGTTTATATATATTTCATTCAAGTGGCAACACTGAACTGCTGGCATTTTGTAATACGGTCACACTGTCACACATTTGTGTGTGTGTGTGTTTGTTTAAGTGGGGCGAAATTAATTATATTTTTTATACAAATATCTACAAATTATACCATGTCTACCTTAAATCGACCCAAATCCCCGCACACGCCCACCGCCATTAAAAAGGGCGAAAAGGAGGACAGTTTCTGGGATAAATTTAGTACATTGGGACGCAAACGCGGCACACGCGAAGGTAAGCAGTGCAACAAATGTCCAAAATTTAGCAACTTAAACTCAGCGTATAGCTATGAGTTGCAACTCCAAGCCTGGATTACATATCAAATTAGTTAAATAAAGGCAAAAATTGTAATTATAATTGTGTATATAGCTAAAGGCAAGCAAATTGTGAGACAGATGGGACATTGCGTCATTTGTGACGCATACAAACAAACTGTGATAACTGTTGTATGTGTGTGTGTGTGTGTGAGAGAGTGGGTTTCATAGCAAGGGTGGCCATTTGTTGTGGTGACGTCATTAGGCATTTGTTTACATATTGATACCCTTTACTTGTAAAGTCAAAAGGGTATGCTTAGTTCTAGCAAAAGAAGTAACTGTTTGTGTTTTATATTTTGCAGTTAAAAAAGTTCAAGAGGAGGGTAAATATGCCATCGATTCACCCGGATCACCCAATCAATATGACATACCACCCGAGGATTATGCCTTGCGTAAGTCTATTCTTTCCATAGCCAAAAAACACACATAATTTTCACACCCTTTTTTCACCAGGTGAGCACGAGCAACGTGCTGTCATTGATCCTTTATCCATTAGTGATCCGGAGGTGGTGAAATTACAACGTATACTGGTCGATTGGATTAATGATGAACTGGCCGAGCAGCGTATCATAGTCCAGCATCTTGAGGAGGATATGTATGATGGTCAGGTGTTGCACAAACTGTGGGAGAAGCTAACGGGCAAAAAGTTGGATGTACCCGAGGTCACACAATCCGAACAGGGTCAGCACGAGAAGCTGAATATTGTTCTAAAAGCGGTGAATCATGTGAGTGCCACGCCCCTTCAAACTGATGTGCTGATCTCTAACTGGTTGGTGGTCCTTTTTCTGTTGCAGACTTTGGGCTTTCATCAGAAAATACCCAAATGGTCGGTGGCCAGTGTTCACTCCAAGAATATTGTGGCTATTCTACATTTATTGGTGGCCCTGGTGCGTCATTTCCGTGCTCCCGTCCGTCTGCCCGAAAATGTATTCGTCACTGTGGTGATTGCGGAGAAGAATGCCGGCGTTTTGAATGCACAGAAATTTCAGGAGCAAATCACTTCGGAATACGATGATTTGGGTATGCGTTGCGAGAAGGATGCCTTCGATACGCTCATCGATTGTGCACCCGATAAGCTGGCCGTGGTTAAGAAATCCCTGATCACGTTTGTCAACAAACATTTGGCCAAACTCAATTTTGAGATTACGGATTTGAATACGGACTTTCGGGATGGCGTCTATTTGTGTCTGCTGATGGGCCTGCTGGGCGGTTTCTTTGTACCCCTGCATGAGTTTCATTTAACGCCCCAGGATGTGGATCAAATGGTGAATAATGTGGCATTTGCCTTTGATCTAATGCAAGATGTGGGTTTACCCAAGCCCAAGGCACGTCCCGAGGATATAGTCAATATGGATCTAAAGTCCACGCTACGTGTGCTCTACAGTCTGTTTACCATGTTCAGAGACTATGCCTAAGTCAAGCGAAAAGTGAATTGAGTTAGGGGCATGCAAATGGCACAAATGGCGCATAAAAAGGGGATCAAAAATTCTTCTTCTTGACTTACTCAGCTTCAAGTTTTAGTGACTCCAATATAGATTCAGCTACAAATAGATAAAAGTCCAAATAGATCGAATTCCTCATAGATCGAACTCCAAATAGATCAAGCTTCAAATAGATCGAACTCCAAATAGATCAAGCTCTCAACAGATCGAACTCCAAATATATCGAACTCCAAATAGATCAAGTTCCAAATAGATCAATCTCCAGATCGAACTCCAAATAGATCGAACTCCAAAACGAATCATCGAACTCCAAATAGATCAAACTCCAAATAGATCGAACTCCAAATAGATCGAACTCCCAACAGATCGAACTCCAAATAGATCAAGTTCCAAATAGATCGAACTCCAAATAGATCAATCTCCAATAGATCGAACTCCAAATAGATCGAACTCCAAATAGATCGATCTCCAAATAGATCAAGTTCCAAATAGATCGAACTCCAAATAGATCAAGCTTCAAATAGATCAAGCTCCCAACAGATCGATCTCCAAATAGATCGAACTCCAAATAGATCGAACTCCAAACAGATCAAGTTCCAAATAGATCGAACTCCAAATAGATCAAATAGATCGAACTCCAAATAGATCAAGTTCCAAATAGATCGAACTCCAAATAGATCAAGTTCCAAATAGATCGAACTCCAAATAGATCGAACTCCAAATAGATCAAGTTCCAAATAGATCGAACTCCAAATAGATCAAGCTTCAAATAGATCAAGCTCCAAATAGATCGAACTCTAAATAGATCAAGTTTCAAATAGATCGAACTCCAAATAGATCGAACTTCCAACAGATCAAGTTCCAAATAGATCGAACTCCAAATAGATCAAGCTCCAAATAGATCGAACTCCAAATAGATCAAGTTCCAAATAGATCGAACTCCAAATAGATCAACTCCATAGATCATCTCCAATAGTCCTCCTATCGCCATCTCCTAGATCGACCCTTCCCCAAATAGATCAAGCTCCAAATAGATCGAACTCCAAATAGATCAAGCTCCAAATAGATCACCAATAACGAACCCAAATAGATCTCATAACGAACTCCAAATAGATCAACCCAAATAGATCAAGCTCCAAATAGATCGAACTCCAAATAGATCAAGTTCCAAATAGATCGAACTCCAAATAGATCAATCTCCATAGATCGAACTCCAAATAGATCGAACTCCAAATAGATCAAGTTCCAAATAGATCGAACTCCAAATAGATCAAGTTCCAAATAGATCGACCTCCAAATAGATCGAACTCCAAATAGATCAAGTTCCAAATAGATCGAACTCCAAATAGATCAAGCTCCAAATAGATCGAACTCCAAATAGATCAAGTTCCAAATAGATCGAACTCCAAATAGATCAAGTTCCAAATAGATCGAACTCCAAATAGATCAAGTTCCAACAGATCGAACTCCAAATAGATCGAACTCCAAATAGATCAAGCTTCAAATAGATCAACTCCAAATAGATCGAACTCCAAATAGATCGAACTCCAAATAGATCAAGTTCCAAATAGATCGAACACCAAATAGATCAAGCTTCAAATAGATCGAACTCCAAATAGATCAATATCGACTCCATTCACCCAAATAGATCGAACTCCAAATAGATCAAGTTCCCAACAGATCGATCTCCAAATAGATCGAACTCCCAACAGATCAAGTTCCAAAAAGATCACGCTTCAAATAGATCGAACTCCAAATAGATCAAGTTCCAAATAGATCGAACTCCAAATAGATCAAGCTCCAAATAGATCGAACTCCAAATAGATCAAGTTCCAAATAGATCGAACTCCAAATAGATCGAACTCCCAACAGATCAAGTTACAAATAGATCGAACTCCAAATAGATCGAACTCCAAATAGATCAAGTTCCAAATAGATCGAACTCCAAATAGATCAAGCTCCAAATAGATCGAACTCCAAATAGATCAAGTTCCAAATAGATCGAACTCCAAATAGATCAAGTTCCCAACAGATCGATCTCCAAATAGATCGAACTCCCAACAGATCAAGTTCCAAAAAGATCACGCTTCAAATAGATCGAACTCCAAATAGATCAAGTTCCAAATAGATCAAGCTCCCAACAGAGCGAACTCCAAATAGATGAAGCTAGAGTTGGGGGCGTGTCGTGTTTTAACCCGATGTATGCACGACTTCGTGCGTGTCACTTTTAAGCCCTTAAAACACGGTCTTACACGAAAAAACGCGACGAACACGACACTTTTTACTCAACAGTATAAAAAAAATACAAAGTCAACCAGGCAAAATGTATTCGGTATAATTCAGGGACGATAACAGTCATTATAAAAGTCCACATTTAACAGTTATTCTTCTTCTTCTTTCTTCAAAATAGTTCAGCCTGCTTTATATACCCAGGTTCTACTTTCGAACCCAAAAAACGACCCTATTTCCATACGTTTTGGGTCGCTTTTGGGGTTTTTTAAAAAATGGGCATTATTTTTTTTGTCCAAAATCTTCACCGGTGACATGTAAAGTGCTCGATAGCTAATTCCAGATGTTCTAAAAATCGCTTTCGACCCAAAAACGCCCCAATTCCCATGCGATTTTGGATTGAAAACGATTTCTAGAACACATGGGGGAATAATTCTCGAAATATTTGAGGCTCGTTCAAAGTTCTTCAATATTTTAGTAACTTTTTGGTCCATTTAGTGAACCTACCCTCAAAAAGCTTGGCGGATTTCAACCTTGGATCGAAAAAGCGATATTTTTTGACAAACAAATGGATTTTTTTTGTAAAATATGCATAATTCATTCATTAAATTGTTCCACACATCGCTTTCAACTCAAAAACGCCGCAATTCTCATACAATTTTGGTCGTTTTTGGTTCGAAAACGATTTTTAGAACACATGGGGGAATAATTCTCCAAATTATTTGGGGCTCGTTCAAAGTTCTTCAATATATTAGTAACTTCTTGGTTCATTTAGTGAACCTAAACCCAAAAAGCTCTGTGAATGGATAATTTCGTTATTCATTTGAACAAAATATTAAAATGTGCATGTTTCATGTGTATACAGTTCGACCTTGGAGCGAATTTCAAGCGATTTTGCAGCCCTGACACAAAAAAAACCATATTTTTGACGATCAAATGAATAATTTCGTAAAATATGCTTGTTTTATACATTAAATATGATTAAATTGAACTTAGTTTTGCAACCAATGAAGCTTAAAAACGCACTTGATATACAAACTTGATTTTTCGAACTAGTAGCTGAATTTTCCCAATATTAGGAAATTATGTTTTGAATTTTAAGAGGTTTTGCAGCCCTGACACATAAAAAACGATATTTTTGACGATCAAATAGCTATTTTCGTGAACTATGCTTAAATTGATCTTAGTTTTGCATCCAATGGAGCTGGAAAACGCACTTGATATCCAAACTTGATTTTTCGACCTTGTAGGTGGATTTTCCCAATATTCGGCAATTATTTGTAGTTTTAAAGAGGTTTTGCAGCTCTGATACAAAAAAAAACGATATTTTTTGACGAGCAAATGGATATTTTTCGTAAAATATGCAGTTTTCATTCATTCAATATGATTAAATTAAACTTAGTTTTGCATCCAATGAAACTTGATTTTTCGAGGTTTTGCAGCCCTGACACATAAAAAAACGATATTTTTGACGATCAAACTGATATTTTTCGTAAAATATGCAGGTTTCCTTCATTAATTATGATTAAATTGATGTTGGTTTTGCATTCAATGAAGCTGAAAAACGCACTTGATATCCAAACTTGATTTTACGAGGTTTTCCAGCCCTGACACATAAAAAAAAAGATATTTTTTGACGATCAAACGGACCTTTTTCGTAAAATATGCTTGTTTCTTTCATTCAAAACGCTTAAATTGATCTTAGATTTTGCAACCAATGAAGCTGAAAATCGCACTTCATATCCAAACTTGATTTTTCGACCTTGTAGGTGGATTTTCCCTATATAAAGAAATTATTTTTTGGCATTTATATTGCCCATAGAGCTGACAAACTGACTTTTTGCAAAGGTTTTACCACCCTCTTCGATCCAGTTTTCAAAATTTGATCATTTATTCAAAAGTTTTATATAAAATGACTTAAAAAATAGTGTTTAAACTTGAACTTAATATTTTCCAACGAAATATGCTTTATTTTGATACTTATTTGAAGTAGAATCAAATTTTCCGTCGAAAAAAAGGAAAAGTTTTATATAAAATGACTTTAAAAAAATAGTGCTTGAACTTGAGCTTAACATTTTAATCGACGAAATATGCTATATTTTGATACTTATTTCAAGAAGAATGAAATTTTCCGTCGAAAAAAAGGAAAAGTTTTATATAAAATGACTTAAAAAATAGTGTTGAACTTAACATTTTCCGACGAAATATGCTATATTCTGATACTTGTTTGACGAATAATCAAATTTTCCGTCGAAAAAAAAGGAAAAGTTTTATATAAAATGACTTAAAAAAATAGTGCTTGAACTTGAACTTAACATTTTCCGACAAAATATGCTATATTCTGATACTTATTTCAAGAAGAATCAAATTTTCCGTCGAAAAAAAAGAATTTATAACTAAAAGTAATACAAAAAAAAAAACCAAAAATATTTACCAGGGTTTCCACAAATCGCTTTAGACCCCAAAAAATACCCAAGTCGTGATTTTTGGAGTCGAAAGCGATTTGTAGAACATTTTGGGTATATATTTTTTGCGCCATTTGCAAGTCCTTAGCGTTGCCACATCGATTCACTTATTTGTACTACTTTTTTTTTTTTTTTTGTAACTGTGTTTACAAAACGTAATTAATGTGTATGTGTAGAGATTGTCAACAAAAGTGTCTTAACTATATCCCATGTGTTCTACAAATCGCTTTCGACCCAAAACGTATGAGAATTGGGTCGTAAGCGATTTGTGGAACACCTACGAATATTTCTATATATGTCTAACCATTTATCAGCTGTTTAAAGCTAACCGTTAAGTTGTTGTTACTAAATGAATTTATACAACATTATTTTATGTATTTATTAATAATAATAAATTTAAAAACAAATTTTTACCACTGAGCTTGTGCCTTATTTGTCACACTGATTAACAGTTAAAAGTCAAAAAAGAGAAACCCAAAAAAGTTGATGAAAAAATTATTTTGTGCAAAATTAGAAAATTTTTGTTTAGAGAATATCCACACACACCACTTGCCCACTAGCATATAAATGAATCTATATAATTTTAAAGCATTTTGAAAATTCCCGGGGCCTGGGCGCGCGCCCACCTCTCCTTCCTGTCACACACACACACATGTAAGTAATCGATAACTTATCGGCACAGTGTTACCAGCTACTTAAATATATTGCAACCAGGTGGCAACGATGCGACTACTTTTTACTATTTTCACAACAGCTGAGCGAAGTTTCAAGATTTTAGGTTTGTCGGAGACCAAAACGACAGCAACAGCATTAGCCAGTGCATTCCTAATAGGACGACGTCACTGCCAGCAGCAACAACAACAACAACTGCAACTGCCGCTGGAGCTACAGAATATAACAATTACACGCGAGAGCTCCCGCCTGGTCATACGCCGTTTGCAGCGCGACGTCTTACGCATTTTACGTGATCCCGACAACAGCAGCAGCATGTCCCAGTCCCAATTCCAACAGCAGTCGGAGACGGCTGCAGAGCCAACACTAGATGAGGCGGCACAATTTGCGGCCCACCGTAAGGCCAAACCGGATAGCAATTGTCGCACCTGCAATGACTTCAAGTCTTGGTCCAAGCAACAGCGGCTTATAGCCAATGCACAAAATGCCAAGGTCAGAGCAAAATCCACAACCCACCACATTTGCTTATCTTATCTCTCTTTTTATGCAGGAGAAGCACATGGCCGCCGCTGAGAAGCTGACGGTGCAGGCGGCTGAAGTGCCACTGCCGCGTGAGGATTGCCCCCTGGACAAGGTGCGTTTGGGCATCTCAACCTGGGGTCTGTTGCACACCATGGCCGCATTTTATTCGGACAATCCCACGGATACGGAGAAGCGTGATATGAAAACTTTCTTTGAGGTTTTGTCACGCCTCTATCCTTGCGAATTTTGTGCCAAAGACTTTCGCACCGAGTGAGTTAATTAACTAATTATATTAAAATATATCTCCCAACTCCATTTCCATTGCAGTCTGGATGTCAATCCCATTAATGTGAGTTCGCAAAAGGATTTGGCAGTTTGGCTATGTAAATTCCATAATCGAGTTAATGACAAGCTGGGGAAACCCCTGTTCGATTGCAGCAAAGTGAATGAAAGATGGCGTGATGGCTGGTTAGATGGCTCCTGTGATTAATTTTGGGTTTACAACCAACAGTAATAATAACAAACCTAAGTTTGAAAGAAATCAATTTGAATTTCATCATGCTTTAGCTTGAAAATGGCATATTTGTTTAAATTTGGCGCTCAAAATAATAAAAAACAATCGGCCCCTATCGCGGTTTATTTTGGTTACTTTGACTTTTTTCCCACCTCTGGTCACACTGCAAAATTTCTTGTGTGTGCGGCGCGGGCGGGGCGTTTTCATCAAGTGAAAATTTACGCACGAATTTTTTTTTGTCGTAGTTCTAGTGTTTCCCCCGAAATTAGTAGTACAATTTGTTTACTTTTTTTTTTTATGTTGTTCCAAAAAATGCCATATTCAAAGTGTTTAAGTTAAATTCATTAAATATTTAAAAGATGTTAGCCCAAGTGCAGTGGTCCCAGCAACAACAACAACAAATAAAGCCGAAATATACTTAATAAACTAACAACAACAACAACAAATGAATTAAAAAAGATATTAACAGCATAAAAAACTTTAAAACGCAAGTTGCAGTTACACTAGGCAAGGGAGAGAGAGAGAGCAAGTGAGAGACAAAATTGCATGTGTATTGTTCGCCTACGCAGCAGCAGCAGCGCCCAGGAAGCGGGTTTTAAGGCACAAAAAAAAAAAATGCATGCACACCAAAATGCAAATTAAACAGAAATCAGCTCTTTGTAGCTTTTACCACGAATTGTCTTGAAATTCAAAACGGTTCATTGAATTTCTTGAATTATGCCAAACTTTATTTCTGTGCAATAATACACACACACACACACACAGCGATCAAAAGGGAGCGAGAGAGAGAGAGAGAGAGTTGCATTCCCACTACTCCTACGTTTACTGTTTGCTGCCCCCGCCTCCCCCTCCACTCATAATATGGATTGTGGTGGTCTGGCTGCCCAACTATTACAACAACAACAACAACAGCAGCAGCAGCAGCAGCGTTTACTACAACAACAACACACAACTTTAAATTGCCTTGAGGAAACAGATACAACAACAACAAATGTAAGTATGTAATGCATACATCTGTTTGTATGTATGTTTATTTTCTCTCTTTTATTTCTTCTATACTTCATAATTTGTGCCCCCACATACTACCAAAAAGAAACTGAAAAAAAATTATGTACGTTGCGTTGCAGTTTATTGGTTTTCTTATTAGATTCCTCCTACTCCTTCTCACATGTGTGTGTGTGTGTGGGGGCAGGGGGGGCGTGGCTTTTTGTATATGTAATTGAAAATATGGCAGAAAATGAGTCAAGGTACCCACCGATGATTAATCTCCCAAAAAAAAAAACCAGCTGCCACAACAACAACAACAAAGTGCCGACATATTAAGTGTTGTGTACTAAACTTTTGCCCTCTTCTTCTTCTTCTTCATTACTTTCACCATGCATAAATTCTAAAAATGAAAGAAAAGAGCGCTCAAGTAGTTCAAAAATTAAATTGTTTATACACGACGGATACCAACAAACCAACAACAACAACAACAACAGCAGCACAGCAGTTGTTGCTTCCTTCTTTGTTTTTGCCGCAGCGCAACGGTCGCTGCTGCCTTTCTTCCTTTTCGTTCTTCTGCGTATTCATTTTGTATACCCTGCAAAGTGAAGGGCAACCTTAGTTTGTCATCAAGTTTGAAACAAGCAAACACAAATTATGCGTTTCATTTTCAAAATGTTCCAATTTTTGGGGACTTATTCTAAAACAAGCTAAAAAAAACTTCCAGGTTCAAAAAATATTTTCTCTGGCAAAATTCTAAAATATTTTTAATACCGTTATAAATTTATTTATATAAATTTTGAACCAGTATAAATATATACTAATAAATATATACCAGTATAAAGTATATATATTCTTGATCAGCATCAACAGCCGAGTCGATATAGACATATTCGTCTGTCCGTATGAACGCTGATATCTCAGAGTTGGTAAGAGCTAGAGGTTTGAGGTGTATGAAACATATATTTCTTATACTTGCAGGCAGATCAAGTTTAGTTTTGATTTTTGCCACGCCCCCTGCCTCCCCCGCAAATTGAAAAAAACCTTATATCTTCCACAATTTTAGAGTTAGGTTGTTCGAACCTTCTAGATATATATTCTACTCATCATTACTTATCGAGCCCCCATACATCGTTTTCCGATCAGATGAACGATAGTAGAGTTGCCACCCCGGCAATTTTAAAAAAATCGAATATCTTCCACAATTTTGGAGTTAGGTTGTTCGAACCTTCTAGACATATATTCTACTCATTATTTCTTATCGAGCCCCCATATATTGTTTCCCGATCAGATGAACGATAGTAGAGTTGCCACCCCGGCAATTTTAAAAAAATCGAATATCTTCCACAATTTTGGAGTTAGGTTGTTCGAACCTTCTAGACATATATTCTACTCATCATTACTTATCGAGCCCCCATACATTGTTTCACGATCAGATGAACGATGGTAGAGTTGCCACCCCCACAATTTGAAAAAAATCGAATATCTTCCACAATTTTAAAGACAGATTGTTTAAACCTTTTAGGCATATATTTTAATCGTCATTACTTATCGATACACCATACACCGTTTCTAGATCAGATGAACGATATTCGAGTTATAAGCAAATCAAATAATAACGCTGCCCGTAATCGTGCACAGTTTGTGTGACCCCACACCTAAAAGTTTTCATTTACGTACAATCTTTGACAGGTACAGAGTATATTACAGTCGGGCTTGACTGACTTTCTTACTTGTTTAATTTCATCATGAAAATTGGCCGAGAAATAAATTTATATTCGTTATATCGTACTTTAATATCATGTAATGTAGAATTATTTGATTTTCAAGTAGGATCCATACTTGAAATGAGACTTTTCGGATAGATACAAGATTTTTTGTTTTTTCATTTTCGTTATAAAAACTGATATGAAATGATACTATCAATTTAATTTTTCTTAAACCAACTGAAACTCGAAAAAAAACAGCTTTATTTTTTTTGTTCAAGTAAACCGAGGCTCGAACCAAAACCTGGGGTTCAAAGGATCCAGAAACCGGTTCGCGAACCGAATCCAAAGATTATTCACCTACGAACAGAACCTCTTCCAGAATTTTTGAACTAGAGCATCCCTTAAACAACTTGAATTTGAAACTTGACAACATTTATTCTTCGAAAATAGTACCAAAACCCATTTAACCCTTTAATAAGATCTGAAAAGTGATTTTTTGAAAATATTTTCAAGCTATAAACCAATAATTACCCGTAAAAAGCGAACCTAGGCTTTATTTGGAAAACTGGGTATGAGATGATGCTTAAAGAAGTCTCAAGATTCAGTATTTATGGGTCTAATAACGGGCTAATTTTTTTAGTATTGTATTGTGTAAGTGCTCAAACCTTTTTCAGAATTTTGTGAATTTCCCATTTCGGTTCTGCCTACAATATAATAGATTTTAAAAAAATATAAAAATATCAATACCTAAATAAAGTGCTGCTCTAGGGTATTTCCAATTCGTTGTGAGCCTGACCTAAAATGAGAGCCTTCCTTTAAGTGGCTTTGTGTCTTTTTCTTTCGCTTTCGCTACGTGACTGCAATAATAAAATTTAACTGCAATTACGTGTCAACAAAACGCTGCAGCATCATCTGTAAGGATAACCCAGCAGGACATTCGGATTCGCTGCGTGACTAATTTGTGCACGATAACTATCGCTTTCGTGCTATCGGCTGCAATTGTTATCGCTAGCGGTCGCTCAATTTGAGCAATGCCCGCTCGCTCGCATTTCCATTTCGACCGACGCGCGCACCAGACGTGACGACGAGGAAGCAAATAAAAAATAGAAAAAAAAACGAAAATTTGTTAATATATTAAAATAGTGCGCGGAAAGTGAAGCTATATTTTTTTTTTCAAGTGTTTGCGCGTCGTTTATTAAGTTCCTTATAAATAAACTCTGCCTACAAGCAAGAGCTACAAATGAAGCAATAATTAAAAGTGCCTTTTTTTTTAATTGAGAGAAGTGAAGAAGAAGAGCAGCAGCAGCAGCAGCGGCAGCAGTAATATAAACAACAGAGGGAGCAACTACAGCAACAGCGGGCGGCAATCGAAATAAAATTGACGTAAACGTCGACGTGGTAAGAGGGACACCCACCCCCCCCCAGCAGGAGTTGTGTTTTGTTTGTTTTTGTTTTTGGCAGTTAATGTTAATGCGTTTTCGCTTTTATCTTTTATTAAGATGGGATGCTTTTATTATTGTTTACCTCTCTCTCTCTCTCTCTGTGTTGCCATCTCTTTTTACTATAAAATGCGTAGTTGTTTCATTCAGCTTCTTCTTTCAGGCTCTTGCCGGTATAGTCATATGTTGTGCGTCATCCACCACCCGCATGTCTGCGCTGACACGACACAACTCCTTTTTCCAACTTCCTTCTTTTGGCTTTTTCGCTGTTCCCCTTTAATTGCTTCTGCACGTTCGTCAAATATTTGCTCAACTCTTTTTAATTACATTGCCCACTAACACAAACAAAACATACGCACATACCGTACCCTTTTCTTTCATCACTCTCCTCCCTCCCTCCCGCGCTCTTAACTCTCTGAGAGTGCGAAGCACATTTTACTGCATTTTGGGGCAGCAGCACAGTGTGATTGAGAGTGCATAGAAAGAGAAAAAAAAAGGTTGCTTATCAATTTTTGGTTCATTGCGTTATCTTAGCCTGGTTTTGAAACCATTTGAAAATGTTATCAATCTTATCAACATTAATTAAAATCTAATAAATTAGAGCTGCTTTTTTTTTTTTGTGTTTTGCCTACTTTTAAGCCGCCTTAACGACCAGGATATGAATTTTAAAGCTCCACAAAAGTAGGCCACAGTCATTTTCTCAAAAAGTAACCAGTTTTCAAAACCATGAAGATGAGAAAACGGCCCTAAGAAGGTCATATGTAAGAAAGAAAACATCAATAGCTTCAAAAGAATTCATTTGTAGGCAAAGATAATTCTAATTCTATAATTCTATTCTATGGAGTTGCTTTTTGACTTGCAAACATGTACTAACATTTGTTTCCTACTGTTTAAACCAGGGAATAATACCGTAACCGTAACCGGTTTACCGAAATAAATTGCTTAAGCCAGGTATCGAAACCAGAACCGATATTAAAATTTATTTGAGAACCGAAAACCGTTAACCATTATAACCGGAACCATACCGAAACGCTAATACCGTTATTGTTTCGGTTTCTTATTATTTATTTCATTGATTCAAATTATTTGAAGAAAAGAGTCTTACATTTTAGAAATTCGCCCTTTAAAGAACCTTCTGAATTATACTCTCTTTTTGAGATATATTAGAAATAGAAAAATAAAAAAGAAATAAAAAATTTTTATAAATAGCGTTAAAACTTTTCTTTGGTAAATATTATTCCACTTTAATAAATATATAGGATTTCTTAGTCTTAAAAAATCCTTCCTAGAATATAGAAATGTTAATAAAATGATAAGATGAATTTAAGAAATGAAGTTTTTGAATTTTTATCAAATTTCGATCTAAAAAAACTCCGTTTTAAGGAAAAGCTAAAGCAGATTTTATGTCTCAATCTGTTTTTGTTTTTTTTATGGCTCATATAACCCCTTGAGTATTTTATTATGATCTATATTGGACAGTACAGGGTTGCCCATATTCGACGGACCCATCTGGCAACGCCATAACTTTTGACAGAGATGTCAGATCGCTTAATGACATACCGCGTTTGAAGCGTCAGTCCAAGCAGATTTTTACCATGGAACAATACACGCCACGCGAGCGCTCTGAAATAGTTGAAATTTACATTCAACAGAACAAGTCAATTGTGAAAACAAAATTATCATGTCCGATGAAGCCCATTTCACATTGAATGGGACCGTAAATAAGCAAAATTGCCGTATTTACGCCACTGAAAATCCTCAGGAGATTCAAGAAGTGCCTCTTCATGGCGAAAAAGTCACAGTTTGGTGCAGCGTTAGTGCGAAAACGGTCATTGGGCCGTTTTTCTTCCAAAATGAAAATGGCCATGCTGTTACCATCAACCAGGAGCGTTATCGCGACATGATGACCAATTTTGTGATGCCAATTATTCGTCGAAAGCGTATGAGGCAGTTCTGGTTTCAACAAAACGGCGCTCCACCGCACACAAGTCGCATAACAATCGATTTTCTGAAGTGGTGATTTGGACTGGCCACCGCGTTCGCCCGATTTGACGCCGCCTGACTTCTTCTTGTGGGGATATTTGAAGTCAAAGGTTTACGTTAACAAGCCAAGGACCGTAGAAGAGCTCAAGGACAACATTCGTGAAGAAATAGCCGCTATTCCGGCCGAAATGTTGGCGAAAACGATGGAAAATGCTGCAAAAAGGGCACAATACGCCATCAACGCCAGAGACGGCCATTTGAGAGATATCATATTCAAAAATTGATGTAAACAAATCTACTTGGAACAAATTAAATGATTAAGATTGCCAACCGCCAAATTTTTATTTTTTTCTTTGATTTTTAAAAAAAAAACATGGGTCCGTCGAATATGGGCAACCCTGTATTTTATGTCTCAAATTGTTTTTTTTTTTATGGCTCATATACCCCCTTGAGTATTTTATTATGATCTATATTGGACAGTAGTCTTATAGTATGGCCTCAAATCTATGCAAATCGCTTAAGATCTCTATTTTTAACGAAGATACTACAGATTTTAGAGCGGATTATTTCGAACCATTATTAAGAAATATTTTTCTGCTTTAAGAGAAATGACGCTGAGGCGATTTTAGAGTTTAGAGAATTCCTAAATACTAGATTTTTTTCTGAGTGTAGGGATACCACTGCAAGCGTGGACAGAAGCGAAATTGTTCAACCAAAAGGCTAGAAAACGGTATATTTAAAAAAAAAACCTTTCTTAAATGCCATATTCTAATTTAAAAGATTTTTTAGTTCGATTACATCCATTAATTTTTTGGATATCTTGAAATAATTTAAATTTTTTAATATTACAAAAAAAAATACAAAAATCTGGGTACTGTATCGGAACCAAAAAACGAAATATAACCCTAAACCGATATTCTTATTTCGGTACGTACCGATACCGAAACCGATATTCGTTTCGGGATAAATCCCTGGTTTAAACCAATATTCCCTTCTCGTTATTTTCAAAATTGGAAAGATGACATCTGAAAAAACTCACTTATAGCGTAAGAATTCTGTGTAATTCCTTTGCCTTGTTCTATTTGTATATTTCATAAATCTGAACAGTCCTTAAGTTCTTATTATGGTACTCAAATCGAGGTCTGGGCATTTCCAAAAAGTACTTGAAGTACACAAGTACATCGAAAGCCATAAAAAATCTGTAGCAATATTTCCAACCCCCTTGACTTCAAATCATAAAATTGCGTAAATTTATGAATACGCAATCAATGTTTGTAAAACTTAAAATTCATTTCGCTCCCACAAGGTCATGCCCTGGCCCACTGTGGCGGCGCATAAAAAGCAAATCGGTCTGCCTATCGCGAGTATTTTGCCGGCAGCATCCTCCCCACATGCACACACATTCACACACACACACACACGTGCATTGACTTTTGCACATGGAAGAGAGATGCTGTGCTGCGCTCCCCCTTGCGGTTGTTTTGTATAGAGTACATAGTGTGCTCTCTCTCCTCTTATTACAAGCTGCAGCGACGTTGACTGAATATTTATGCTGCTCATTTGAATTTTTACTGTTGTTGTTTTATTATCGCTTGTTTCCGTTTAGGAACCAAAATGGGGAAAATATAGACTCTCACACACACACACACACACACGCGCGCGAGCTCACATACATATTTTAAATTCTTTTGTCGCCATATTCATTTCGAAATTATGTACTTGGGGCTTGTTGCTTGTCGCCCCTCCTCCCCCTCCCAATTTATGTTGCTATCTGTGTGCTCTCTTCCATTTAGTTGACCCTGTAATTTGGTCTGGACTTGTGGCATATCCTGTAAATGAATTTCAAAATTAGCACACAAATATTTCCAACGTATTTTTAGGTTTTTTTTTTTTTTTTTGTGGTTTGGTTTTCTCTTTCTTGCCGCCGCCACCGCCTTCATCTGTGGGCGTCTGTTACAATTTGTAAATTATATTTAAACACGGGCTGACTGACTGACTGACTCGCATGTGGTCGTCGGATTTGGATATGGATGCGGATTGGATCGGAGTTGTCTGTGTTTGTTACCAAGTGGGCGTGCAGTGACCCAATTTTGCTAATAGATTGCATTTTGCCACACACTTTCATATGCAGTTTCGCCTGGGACTATTTAGCGCATTGAACTCTAGTGACAAGGGGGAGGGAGGGGAGGAAAGCTGTTCCTGGTTGTTATTAAAAAAAAATATATATATATTTGTCACACTTTAAAACAGTTGTTCCCAGGCACCAGGCGGCTGTGTGTTGTTTTTGCTAATTAAGTGCCAGGCACTTGACTTCATCCAAAGCGGCGTCTCGCCATTAAATTTCCATGTACATATATATATATATATTTATATGCATTTTGCTATATGTCTATAGAATTTATATGGTCTTTAATATATTTAGTGTTCCGCATTCCGTGCCTAATTGGTTGTTGCTTTTGGCTCACATAACCCAAAAACTGTGTGGGCTTTATTTTTAAATCAAAAAAAAAAAAAAAAAAAAACAAAATTGTTAAATCTTAAACTAGTTGATAATTTGTTTAATTATTGAAATTGTTGCAATCGAATCTATTTGAAATTTAATTAAGTTGTTAAACTGCAATATCACTATGAGACATTTCGTTTCAAGTAAATCTTTGAGATTATACTGCTCTCAGTTAAACTTGCTCAAAAGTTTTGTTATTTACAAGCCAAAATACTATCCAAAATCGTTTTTAAATCATTCCCCAGTGTTCCACAAAACGCTTTCGACCCAAATCGTACTAGATCCAGTTTTTAGACCGATCGTTCCTATGGCAGCTATATGCAATAGTGATCCGATTTTGATGAATTTTACCAGAACTATGTGGACGCATATAAAAATAATAAATACCAAGATTGGTGACGCTACGATGGAAAACAAAAAAGTTTTTCTCACTAGAACTAGTTTTTGAACCGACCCTTTATATGGCAGCTATATGCTATAGTCATCCGATTTTGATGAATTTTTCAGAATTATGTGGAAGCATATAAAACTAATATATACCAAGATTGGTGACGCTACGATGGAAAACAAAAAAGTTTTTCTCACTAGAACTAGTTTTTGGACCGACCGTTTCTATGGCAGCTATATGCTATAGTCATCCGATTTTGATAAATTTTTTCGAAATTGTGTGAAAGCATGTAAAACTAATAAATACCAAGATTGTTGACGCTATGATGGAAAACAAAAAAGTTTTTCTCACTAAAACTAGTTTTTTACCGACCGTTTATATGGCAGCTATATGCTATAGTCATCCGATTTTGGTAAATTTTTTCAGAGTTATGTAGAAGCATATAAAACTAATATATACCACGATTGGTGACGCTACGATGAAAAATAAAAAAGTTTTTCTTACTAGAACTAGTTCTTGGACCGACCGTTTATATGGCAGCTATATGATATAGTCATCCGATTTTGATACATTTTTCCAGAATTATGTAGAAGCATATAAAACTAATAAATACCAAGATTGGTGACGCTACGATGAAAAACAAAAAAGTTTTTCCTACTAGAACTAGTTCTTTGAACGACCGTTTATATGACAGCTATATGCTATAGTCATCCGATTTTGGTAAATTTTTCCAGAGTTATGTAGAAGCATATAAAACTAATATATACCACGATTGGTGACGCTACGATGAAAAATTAAAAGTTTTTCTTACTGAACTAGTTCTTACGACTTTTATGGCTATAGATAATCCGATTTTGATAATTTTCAGAATTATGTAGAAGCAACGATTGGTGACGCTACGATGAAAAACAAAAAAGTTTTTCTCACTAGAACTAGTTTTTTGACCGACCGTTTATATGGCAGCTATATGATATAGTCATCCGATCCGGCCAATTCCGACAAATGTGCAGTCTATGTGTATTTAAAGACTATTTGCAAAGTTTGGTTGAGATAGCTTTAAAACTGAGGAAGGAGATAGCATAGAAACAGACGGGCAGACGGACGGACGGAAATGAACTCAGTTCGTCATGCTGATCAAGAATATATATACTTTATGGGATCGGATATGCTTCCTTCTATGCGTTACAAACATCGTGTAAAAATGAAATTAATAATCAGGCCTGTTCTCGTTTCCGAATTCGATCGATTGAAATTGATAAAGGTTCTTATTTTTAAAAAACAATTAGAGAATTCGATAAATAAGAATAATAAGCGAAGATAAATGGATATATTAACTTATTCGTCCAATAACTGAAACGGTTTTTGGAAACGGAAACATTTACCAATTCCGATGGCATAGCGACATAATTCCGACGACATTATTCCGCTCAGGTCAAATGAAAGCGGAATTATGTCGCTTTTTTTCTATCGGAATTATGTCGTTTCAAAACGACATAAATCTGCGCGGAATAATGTCGTTTTATTCTAGCGAAATTATGTCGTTTTGAAACGAAAAGTTTGAAAAGGTGAAACGACATAATTCCGCGTGGAATAATATCGTTTTTTTCTAGCGGAATAATGTCGTTTTTTTCTAGCGGAATTATGTCGTTTTTAAACGACATTGTTCCGCCGTCCCAATTATAATATTTCCCCGCGGAATAATGTCGTTTTGAAAAGACATAATTCCGCGCGGAAATGTATTAAATGTATTAAACATAAAAAAAAATTGGTAAAATAATTTGTTAAAATGATTGAAACGACATAATTCCGCGCGGAATAATGTCGTTTTTTCCTCGAGGAATTAAGTCGTTTTAAAATGACATAATTCCGCCGTCCCAATTAGAATGTATTCCTCGCGAAATTATGTCGTTTTGAAAAAAAACGACATAACGACGTTTCAAAACGACATAAATCCGCGCGGAATAATGTCATTTTATTCTAGCGGAATTATGTCGTTTTGAAACGACATAATTCCGCGTGGAATAATGTCGTTTTTTTCTAGCGGAATTATGTCGTTTTTAAACGACATTGTTCCGCCGTCTCAATTAGAATGTATTCCTCGCGGAATTATGTCGTTTTGAAACGACATAATTTCGCGCGGAAATGTATTTAATATATCTACAAAAAAAAAATTGGTAAAATAATTTGTTAAAATTATTGACATAATTCCGCGCGGAATATGTCGTTTTTCCGCGGAATTAAGTCGTTTTAAAAGACATATTCCGCCCCACCTTACTTTCGCGCATGCCGTTTTGAAACACCTTTCGTTTACGCCTTTCGCGGAATGTCGTTTTGAAACGACCTAATTTCGCGCGGAATAATGTCGTTTTGAAACGACCTAATTTCGCGCGGAATAATGTCGTTTTGAAACGACCTAATTTCGCGCGGAATAATGTCGTTTTGAAACGACCTAATTTCGCGCGGAATAATGTCGTTTTGAAACGACATAATTTCGCGCGGAATAATGTCGTTTTTTTTCTAGCGGAAGTATGTCGTCCCCCCATTCCGATACCGCATGATTTGATCGAAATCAAAAACGGAAATATGCCCGAATAAGAAACCGGTATTAGCGTTTTGGTATGGGTCCGGAGTTTTCGGCTCCTATTAAAACGGTTAAAGGTCTTGGGTTCTTAAAAAATTTTAATATCGGTTCCGGTTTTGATACCGGTAAGCGGCTTAAACCGGTTCCGGTTACGGTATTATTCCCTGCTCAGTGAAGTAGCTCCCATACACATGAACATAGTTTCTCTATCAAGATAGCTAAGGGATTGTCCAATGCTACAAAAAAATGTAAAATTCACAATTTTTGTAATGTATTCTTGGGAAAAAGGTCTTACGATGTATTAGCTATAAAATTGAAATATGATTTTAACCCCAAATCTATTACAATTCTCTCTTGTGCCGCCTTCTGTTCTCTCCCTCCACTTGTAATTTAATTGAGCTGCTATAAAAATTTGTCAAGTGAAAGAAATGGGGTGTATAAAACTTGTACCACAAATCAAATGCTGTTCAGCCAGAGTTTCGTAAAAATGTTTATAACAAATGTGAGGTCTTCGAACCCTCCCCCCCCAACTACCGCACATTTTGTATCAACAAGTGATTGATGATTATGAAGATCTTTTGAGAGCAACCCCTAAAGCAGTACACACACACACACAAGCATACAAACGCGTACCATATACTAGAGGTGCGCTCGTGAGCGATTTTTCCTTCACGAAATAAAAATCTTTTGACGCACGATTCACGCACGATTAAATGAGAAGTCACGAATGATCAAATTTTTGGAGTGGAGAGTTCCTAATTCTATAATGGGTTTTATGGCTTTCATGGGATTCACGAAAGTACGAGGTATAATAGTAGTAATCAAATATAATAGAAAAAAAATTCGTAAATACTGCTTGACTTACATTCACGCATGGATCACGAATACACAGGCACAAAAGTTTGTATTTTCTCACGTCACGCTCCCACCTCTATTAAAAACTTACATAGTGCGTCGTAGTGCGTCTCAAATTACTTGTCTGAAAAAGGAGCCACACCTACAATGGATATGAGTTTTGAGGTATTTCAACCCCCGACACAAAGTACTCAAAACGCATCTGTTCCATGACGACGACAACGACGCTGCTTATCTTGATCTCATAATCAGTGGAGTGAGTCAGTTACCAAAAGGGAGGAGGACAAAACAGAATCGAATGTACGTCATTATCCATTTTTGGGCCTGCTGCTGCTGCTCCATTGTGTATGCCGTGTGGTACCCGGCAGCAGGTGCAAAAACTGTAGCTCCTTTTATGCATTTGTTTAACCCTAAAGAAACCTCGACGACCCGATTTATGGCCTGCCTGGCCTGCCTGTCTGTCTGTCTGTTTGCCTGTTTTGTGGACACGCGTCGTTTGCCCCGCTGCACGCGCCACAAGGGACACAAGCCCTTGAAAAGGGTTTCTGAATCTTGAAGATTGCGTTGCAGATTTCTTTTCGTCTTTTCCCTATTACTACTTGTTTGGTTCTCTCTCGACAGATGTTTTTTTGGTTAAGGGTTCTTCGCTGACGTCGCGTGTGGATTTAATGAGTTTTCCTTTATTTTTTTTTTAAGGGTTTGCGCCAGTTTACTTGGACTTGATGAATATAAAATGAACTAAAGAATTAATCGAGGATTTTTTTTACCTCATATTTTTCACAATTTTGGAATTTGGTAGACATATATTACTTATCGAACCCCCATTACATTGCTTTTCGATCAAATGAACGATAGTAGAGTTGTCACCCGCACAATTTGAAAAGCACCTCAAATATTCCTCAATTTTACAAAAATGTCATATCTCCCACAATTTTAGAGATAGATTGTTCAAACCTTCTAGAGATATTTTCTACTCATCATTACCTCAGCCCCCATACATCGTTTTCCGATCAGATGAACGATAGAAGAGTTGCCACTCCCACAGTTAAGAAAACACCTAAAATTCCCACAATTTTGGAGTTAGGTTGTTCGAACTCTCTAGACATATATTCTAGTAATCATTACTTATCGAGCCCCCATACAGCGTTTTTTGATCAGATGCATATTAGTAGAGTTTCCACAACCACAATTTATAAAAAACGCCATATCTTCTACAATTTTAAAGATAGATTGCTCGAACCTTTTACAGATATATTCTACTCATCATTACTTCGAGCCCCCATACTTCGTTTTTCGATCAGATGAACGATAGCAGAGTAGCCACCCCCACAATTAAAAAAAACCTCAAAACTCCCGCAATTTTAGAGATAGATTGTTCAAATCTTCTAGATATATATTCTACTCATCATTACCTTTCGAGCCCACATACATCGTTTTTCGATCAGATGAATATTAGTAGAGTTGCCACCACCACAAATTATAAAAAACGCCATATCTCCTACAATTTTCAAGATAGATTGTTTGAACCCTCAAAAGATATATTCTACTCTTCATTACTTATCAAGCCCCCATACATGGTTTTCCCATCAGATGAATATTAGTAGGGTTGCCTCCCCCACAATTTATAAAAAACCTAATATCTCCCACAATTTTAAAGATAGATTGTTCGAACCTTCTAGACAAATATTCTAACCATTATTACCTTTCGAGCTCACATACACAGTTTTTCGATCAGATGAATATTAGTAGAGTTTCCACCACCAGAATTTAAAAATAACGTCATATCTCCTACAATTTTAAAGATAGATTGCTCAAACCTTTTACAGATATATTCTACTCATCATTACTTCGAGCCCTCATACTTCGTTTTCCGATCAAATGAATATTAGTAGAGTTGCCACCACCACAATTTATAAAAAACGCCATATCTCCTACAATTTTAAAGATAGATTGTTTGAACCTTCCAGACATACATTCTACTCATTATTACTTGTCGAGTCCCCATACAGCGTTTTTCGATCAGATGAATATTAGTAGAGTTGCCACCACCACAATTTATAAAAAACGCCATATCTCCTACAATTTTAAAGATAGATTGTTCGAACCTTCCAGACATACATTCTACTCAATATTACTTACCGAGCCCCCATACTTCGTTTTTCGATCAGATGAACGATGGGCGAGTTATAAGCAAATCAAATAATTGAGCTGGGCAGCACTGGCCAAATTCGTGATGGGCAGCACTTACACAGTTTTCAGTTATGTACAATCTTATAAAGATACAGACTATATTACAGTCGGGCTTGAACAACTTTCTTACTTGTTAAAACCCTCTGTAAACCGTTTAAAAGGACTTAAATCCCTTTCCCCCCAAGTAATTTACTTATTATTTCGACCATATGGTTTTAGTATACTTCTGAATGTACTTGTTTATATGGTGTTGAATTTCGACAAAAACTTATGCCATTATTATGATACATAAAAACTTTCTTAAAATGGAGTTCTCGTTGTTTTCTGTCTCCCCCTTGCTTCACTCTTTTGGCCTGTCCTTCAACTCGTCGAGTTAAGGGGGTACTTCTCAACTCCCCAGCAATTAGGCTGCTTAACGAACCCAAAAGTAAAACAACAAAAGAAAACGATGGTCAACCAAAATGCGAGATATTTTGAATATTCCATCCATCCAACGTTTGAACCACTTTATAAGGCCATGGCGTGCTGTTAAAGTTAAATTTAATGTATTAATTTAGTTATTTTTGTTGTTGTTGTTTTTGCCACTTGGGTGTTGTTGTGTTTTATTTTTATTAATCGTCTCCGGAAGTTGCTGTAAATGTCCACAAACATGAAAATATGTGTATGCTTTTATGCTTTTAGCTTGACGTCATGGAATGGCGCTTGGCTTGGCCTTTGTTGCTTTTAGTTAATTGTGAAAATGTTGCGGATGATAATGATTATTATTATTTTTATTATATAAAGTAAAAGTAATTACCCAGTTGTGTGCGGCGGCAATTAGCTTAAAACTAAGCCGCCTCTGTGTGCTCTCTTCCCCCAAAATGAACCCAGAACATGCAACAGCCAAGAGTTGGCCAACTGTTGGCCAAGAGTTGAGTAGGTCATGGGACGATTATTATTCTGTTGGTTGGTTAATTGTTAGATAGGCATAGACTTAAGATAAGATAAGGCTTTGGTTAGTTGTGTTGTGGGTTAGGTTAGGTCAAAAATGGTGCGCCTTCTTTTGCTTTGCTTGTTCTGTGGCGGCTCTGATGCAATAACTGAGAATTAAACTTGGGGTTAGTCTATAATTAGTATCGCTGGAAAAAACAAAAATTAATGTTAATTAACATTGATCGAGTTTCAGTTTGAAGGTGAACCACAACAAGAAGTCATTATTTTGTGTTTACCAAAAGTCAACAAGACAAATATTTTAATTCTAAACTAGTTGCTGGTGTGAAAAATATAAAAAAATTTGAAAAAAGGGAAATTTGTAATATTTTGAAAAAAAAAAAAATTTAAAAAAAAAAAAATAAAAAAAAAAATTTAAAAAAATAATAAATTTAAAAAAAATAAAAAATTTTAAAAAAGGAAAAAAATAAAAATTTAAAAAAATAAAAAATTAAAAAAATATAAAAAAATTTGAAAAAAAGGAAATTTGTAATATTTTGAAACAAACGGAAAAAATAAAAAATTTAAAAAATAAAAAATTTAAAAAAATAACAAATTTAAAAAAAAAAAAATTTTAAAAAAAGAAAAAAATAAAAATTTAAAAAAATAAAAAATTAAAAAATAAACATTTTAAAAAATAAAAATTTTTAAAATACTAAAAATTTAAAAAAAAAAAATAAAAATTTAAAAAAATAAAAGTTAAAAAAAGAAAAAAAAAAAGGGAAAAATTTGTTAAAAAATAAAAAATTAAAAAAAGGAAAAAATAGGATAAAAAAAATCAGTAAAAAATAGTAAAAAAACTAACATATTCACTAAGAATTTAATAAAATCATTGAAAAAAACCGACCGTAAATATAAAATGCTATAGTCATCCGATTTTGAAAAATTTTTCCGGAATTGTGTGAACGGGTAAAAAACTAATATATACCAAGAATGGGGACGCTTCGATGAAAAACAAAAAGTTTTTCTCACTAGAAGAGTTTTTTGCTTGACAGACCGTTTATATGGCAGCTATATGCTATAGTCATCCGATTTTGATAAATTTTTTCAGAATTGTGTGGAAACATATAAAACAAATATAAACTAAGATTGGTGACGCTACGATGGAAAACATAAAAGTTGTTCTCACTAAGACCTATTTTTCGACCGATCGTTTCTATAGCAGCTATATGCTATAGTCATCCGATTTTGATAAATTTTTTCCAGAATTATGTGAAAGCATATAAAACTAATATATACCAAGATTGGTGACGCTACAATGGAAAACAAAAAAGTTTTTCTAACTAGAACTAGTTTTTTGACCGATCGTTCCTATGGCAGCTATATGATATAGTCATCCGATCCGGCCGGTTCCGACATATTAGTTGCGTGCAGTAAAAAGAAGACTCTGTGCAAAATTTCAGCTCGATAGCTTTAAAACTGAGAGACTAGTTCGCGTAGAAACAGACAGACGGACAGACAGACGGACGGACGGACAAGCGGAAATGAACTCAGCTCGTCGTCCTGATCAAGAATATATATAGTTTATGGGGTCGGAAATGAATATTTCTATGCGTTACAAACTTCGTGCAAAATTAATATACACTTTTCAAGGTATTAAAAAGAGTTGAAGAGTAAAAAAAAGAGAAAAAAGGGAAAAAAAAAAAAAAAGAAAAAAGGAAAAAAGAGAAAAAAAGGAGGAAAAAAGGAGGAAAAAAGGAGGAAAAAAAGGAGGAAAAAAGGAGGAAAAAAAGGAGGAAAAAAAGGAAAAAAGGGAGGAAAAAGGGAGGAAAAAGGAGGAAAAAAAGGAGGAAAAAGGAGGAAAAAGGGAGAAAAAGGAAGGAAAAAAAGGAGAAAAAAAGGAGGAAAAAGGAGAACAAAAGAGATAAGAAGGAGAAAAAAAAACAGAGTAAAAAGGGGGAAAAAAAGAAAATAAACAAGGAAGAAAATAATAAAAGAAACAAGGAAAAAAAAGACAAAAAAAGAGGACAGAAAAAGGAGGAAAAAAAGGAGGAAAGAAGGAGGATAAAAGTCGACTCGAAATTCGGAACAGGGCCGTATGTGGAACTTTTTATACACTTGAAAAGTGTATATTAATTTTGCCCAGAAGTTTGTAACGCATAGAAATATTCATTTCCGACCCCATAAACTATATATATTCTTGATCAGGACAACAAGCTGAGTTCATTTCCGCTTGTCCGTCCGTCCGTCTGTCCGTCTGTCTGTCTGTCTGTCTCGTCTTTCGTTTCTTTTTACGCAAACTATCGTCCCACAGTTTTAAAGCTATCGAGCTGAAATTTTGCACAGAGTCTTCAATTTTTACTGCACGCAACTAATATGTCGGAACCGGCCGGATCGGAGGACTATATCTTATAGCGGTCCACTTAGGAACGATCGGTCGAAAAATAAGTCTTAGTGAGAATTTTTTAACGATCGGTCGAAAAATAAGTCTTTGTGAGAAAAACTTTTTTGATTTCCATCGTAGCGTCTCCAATCGTAGTATATATTTGTTTTATATGTTTCCACGCAACTTTGGAAAAATTTATCAAAATCGGATGACTATAGCATAAAGCTGCCATATAAACGGTCGGTCAAAAAACTACTTCTAGTGAGAAAAACTTTTTTGTTTTTTATCGTAGCGTCCCCAATCTTGGTATATATTAGTTTTATATGCTTCCACATAATTTAGAAAAAATTTATCAAAATCGGATGACTATAGCATATAGCTGCCATAGGACCGATCGGTCGGAAAATGTGTTTTACTAAGAAAAGTTTTTTTTATGGTATCCTATTTTTATTATCAATGATTTAAAAATTTTAAATATACGATATCTATATTCTATATATATTTTACCGGTTAAATCAGTTGGAGTAAAGTTTTTCAAGTGTATTAAAACTTCGGCACTGTCGAAGTTAGCTTTTGCCTTCTCGTTTTTTTCTTAATTTATATTAGTTTTAAAAAATGTTTTTAAAGTTTTTTTTTTATTTTTTTTATTTTTATTTTTTATTTTTTTTTTTATTTTTTTTTATTTTTATTAATTTTTTTTTTTTTTTTTTTTTTTTTTTTTTGTTTTTTTTTTTTTTTTTGCGATATTCATTTTTCAATGCAGTTTCGTACTAAAGCTACTAACTTTGCTGCGACTACAAAGATAATACGAAATCAATTTTATTCAGACGACGCATTTGTGTCGCGGACACAACAGAGACAGAAAAATATCAAGCACAACCGCTTAGAGTTCCGCTTAGAGCAAAACAGTTTCTTTTCAGTCCAAATGGATCACAGAAATCAACCAATTGATCTTCAAAGAATATCCCTTTTTCTTTTTAGAGTAGAGTTTGCCATCTTAACATTTTTTTTTTTTTTTTTTTTTTTTTTTTACTTCAATGAACCTTAGTATATGTATTCACATTTGCTTACTCTACTAGTCCCTAATGGGCGCTCTAGTATATAATAATATTTTTTTCTCGATCCTTTTCAGATGTTTTTTTTTTTTTTTTTTTTTTTTTTTTTTATTTGTACAGCTTTGAAAAGATGTAGATGTTTGCGTTCATATTTTCGATGATTTATGTTTTGATTATTGATTCATATTTGATTAAAGAATTCTCTAAAGCTTCTTCTTCAAGTGCAGTTTTTCTTTGGCACACACCTTAATGCCATGGCTAGTATTGCTCTTTGCTTTCTTTCTACACGTTTTGTCGTTCGTTTCTCTCTCTGGCCATATATAACCATTAACGACTTGTCCATTTGTGTATGTTTATGTACTTTATAGGGCAACTATTTAAATCTATCCAAGTGCATTTAGCAAACGTGTAGAACAGCATTCTCACTGTTGTTGTTGTTGTTGTTGTTGGCACTTAGTTGTGAGCGGCCAGTGGACCAAAGTTGACCGGGGGACGGCGGGACCTATGCAAATATGTAAACAAAAACTTGTCGTAAACTAACAGCAAAATGCTGTGGAACTCTCTGTGTGGCGTGGATTTGAGTTGGTTATTTGTCAATGCAACTCAATTAGAATTGTTGTTGTTGTTGTTATAACTGTCATTGAACTTTGGACAAATGGAGGTACACCCATGGCATCTCTACCGCAGTCCATGCCACACTTGAATCCATAAATCAACGCATGTTTGAAGCAACCAAGCGGCAATGATGCCATTTCCATTATTATGCCACGGCCTCATTTAACCTTCCTGCCTTCCTTCCTTCCTTCTGCTGTTGCCCTTCGTGGTGCGTTGCACAAACCCAAAGAGAGAGAGAGAGGGAGAGACCAAGTACCAATTATTCCTTGTCCTAAAAGCCAACAAAACTTCAATGACTCATTCAGTCAAGCGTTGACAACAAAACCCGTTAAAAAAAGCAATTCCAACTTTAACGCAACCAGTTGGCCCAGCCACTTGGAGATGGATCAGTATTACGAGTGTTGTAGTGTAAGAGCTCTTCATTTTTAAGTGATAATTATTTTCATTATTAATTAAATTTCGGAATCTGTTATATGGTCATAGCAAAAAAAGGCCAAAGATTTTGTATTAATTGAAGGACAAAGGTTCATCTTCCACGATAAAGATAAAGAACGAGAGGGGAACAGAAGGGTAAGAAAATAGAATGGGTGATACGGAAGACTTAAGTAAGAACCGGAAAGAAAGATAACAGAAGAGAAGACTCGAAGAAAATTTACGAAGTAGAAGAAGACTCAAGATAAAACGAAGAACTAAGACTCACGAAGAACAAGACAATGGACGACCGAAGACTCAAGAAGAAGCCGAAAAAAGATCTTAGAAGATCTTAGAAATAGACTTAATGAAGAGACTGAAGAAGAAGACTGAAGAAGAAGCCTGAAGAAGAAGCCTGAAGAAGAAGACTGAAGAAGAAGACTGAAGAAGAAGACTGAAGAAGAAGACTGAAGAAGAAGACTGAAGAAGAAGACTGAAGAAGAAGACTTAAGAAGAAGACTTAAGAAGAAGACTGAAGAAGAAGACTGAAGAAGAAGACTGAAGAGGAAGAATGAAGATGAAGACTCGAGAAGAAGACTGGAGAAGAAGACTGAAGAAGACTGGAGAAGAAGACTGAAGCAGAAGAATGAAGAAGAAGAATGAAGAAGAAGACTGAATAAGAAGACTGAATAAGAAGACTGAAGAAGTAGACTGATGAAAAAGTCTGGGTAAGAAGACTGAAGAAGTAGACTAATGAAGAAGTCTGAAGCAGAAGACTGAAGAAAAAGTCCAAAGAAGAAGACTATAGAAAAAGTCTAAAGAAAAAAACTAATGAAGACGACTAAAGAAGAAGACTTCAGAAGAAAACTAAGCAAGAATACTAAAGAAAAAGACTACCAAGAAGACCTACAAAGAAGACTTACGAAGAAGACATACGAAGAAGACATACGAAAAAGACTTACAAAGAAGATTTTCGAAGAAGACTTACGAAAAAGACTTCCAAAGAAGTCTTACTAAGAGGGCTTACGAAGAAGCCTTACAAAGAAGACTTAAGAAGAAGTTTTACGAAGAAGACTTAAGAAGAAGTCTTACGAAGAAGACTTACAAAGAAGACTTACGAAGAGGACTTACAGAAAGACTTACGAAGAAGACTTACAGGAAGACTTACGAAGAGGACTTACAGGAAGACTTACGAAGAAGACTTACAGGAAGACTTACGAAGAAGACTTACAAAAAGAAGAAAAAAAAGAAGATTTACAGAAGACTTACGAAGAAAACTTACCAAGAAGACTTACGAAGAAAGACTTACGAAGAAGACTTACGAAGAAGTCTTACGAAGAAGTCTTACGAAGAAGACTTACAAAGAAGACTTACGAAGAAGACTTACGAAGAAGCCAAGAAGACTTACCAAGAAGACTTACGAAGAAGATTTACAAAGAAGATTTACAAAGAAGATTTAACAAAGAAGACTTTACGAAGAAGACTTATAAAGAAGACTTAAGATAAATAATAAAAAGTATCGAAAAAAATGAAGAACGGACTAAAACAAAAAGAGAGTCTCTAGAAAACAAAAGAATAATAAAAGAAGAACTTACCAAGAAGTTTTACGAAGAAGACTTACGAAGAAGACTTACGAAGAAAGACTTACGAAGAAGACTTACGAAGAAGATTTACGAAGAAGACTAGAGAAAAAGACCTACGAAGACTTACGGAGAAGACTTACAAAGAAGATTTACAAAGAAGATTTACAAAGAAGACTTACGAAGAAGACTTATAAAGAAGACTTAAGATAAAGAAGAGTAATAAAAAACTGGGAAGATAAAATATCGGAAAAAATATGAAGAAACAGGACTAAAACAAAGTGAGGAGAAGACTCTAGAAGAAGAACAAGAATAGAATAATAGAAAGAAGAACTTACGAAAATGTCTTACGAAGAAGTTTTACGAAGAAGACTTAAGAAGAAGATTTACGAAAAGATTGAAACAACAGTAGTAACACGAAGTGAGGTGAAGACTCTAGAAGATGAACAAGTACTCAATAGAAGAAAAACTTACGAAAAAGACTTACGAAGAAGTTTTACGAAGAAGACTTAAGAAGAAGTCTTTACGAAGAAGATTTACGAAGAAGATTTACGAAGAAGACCTACGAAGAAAACTTACGAAAAGACCTACAAAGAATGACTTAAGAAAAAGTCGTACAAAAAAGACTTACGAAGAAGACTTAGGCTGAGTTCACACTGTTCGACACATGAGACCTGATAATCTAGTAGGCCTTCATGTTGTCTTGTTTTGAATGTCAAATGACAAGCTATTCACAATGAAAACAAGACATTATATGGGCCTACTTGAATATCATGTCTCTTGCGTCGAATAGTGTGAACTCAGCCTTACCACAGTATCTGCATGCATTCACTTCAAGTGGAGATTACTTAGTGACACAATTTCCACGAAAAATTGTGTGTGCTTTCTTTCATCTCTTCCCTCTCTTTTTCTTACGTTGCCTGCGTCTGGTTCTTGGCCAGTTGCCCAGTCATCGTAGTCGGTACGCTGTTTTTTGTGTCGTTAGTACGTGACTTATGTATTGGAAAATTACTTAACACTTGCCAGAGAGCTCTCTCCATGGGCGATAAAAAGCGCTCAACTATCAGCGGGCGGCGACGGCGGCGGCTGCTGGAGGGGCTGTACAGCTTGGCACATGTTGGCATTAGCGAATGAAACGGAAATGTGTAACGTGTTTGGAGCTGGGCTTTAAGAGCAGGGCAAAGGGCGGATGGGGGGGATCGTAAGCCAGCTGCAATGGCAATCGACAATTGCCAATCGCTTTAATCGTCAATGGAGCGCACGTTGTCGGCACGTACCAAGTGAATGAGCTGATTGAAGATTATGGGCTTATTATTGAATCATGTCTAATGCCTAAGCCACCAACAACAGCTGGCTGGGGGGAAATCATTGAGTATTGGAAACACGAACACACTGATCGCTTATATAATCCCTGAATGTTGAGGCGGGGAAATGGAAAAATAAGGGAACTACTAAAGCCAGGGACCGAAAATACAGTTTACAGAAAAATGGATTCCCTGATGAACTGGAGTACATGAATCTTCATAATTTTGAATGGCGAGTCCTAAAATGGAATAAATTTGTATTTGCAATTATTATTTGTTTTCAAACCAAATTTAATACAAATTGGCTCAAATATAACGTTCACCCCCGCACCTATATTCCGACCTTTGCAGTGAATTTCCCGAAATATAAAAAACCAATGTATTTCCATTTATTCTGACCCTCGAGCTTAAAAAAACGAATTTCATTCAGATCGGCTCACAAATAGCTATTGTCACTGAATCCAAACACGCTCACCATTATCCTAGCCTGGGGGCGGAAATTCTACATATTAGAATGTTTTTAATAGAAGGATACAAGATTTACTCAAACCTACTAGATTAGTAATTTTTATAAAAACCGGAACCGTATACCGAAAATTGTTATTTATTATTTTTTGAAAACCGGTATTTCGGAACCTTCATTTTTGGAACCGAAATAACCGAAAAAAACGAAATATTGTACCGGTACAGTTGCGGTTCTGAGTTTTTTTGATACACTTGAAAAGTGTATATTAATTTTGCCCAGAAGTTTGTAACGCATGGAAATATTCATTTCCCCGACTCCATAAACTATATATATTCTTGATCAGGACGACGAGCTGAGTTCATACGCTAACTGAGGGACTAGTTTTAAAGCTATGGAGCTGAAATTTTGCACAGAGTTTTCTTTTTACTGCACGCAACTAATATGTCGGAATAGATCGGATCGGATGACCATATCATATAGCTGTCATAGGAACGATCGATCGAAAAATAAGTTTTAGTGAGAAAAACTTTTTGGTTTTTCATCGGAGCATCACTAATCTTGGTATATATTAGTTTTATATGCTTTCACATAATTTTGAAAAAATTTATCAAAATCGGATGACTATAGCATATAGCTGCCATAGGAACGATCGGTCAAAAAAACAGTTCTTGTCAGGAAAACTTCTTTGTTTTCTATCGTAGCGTTACCAATCTTGGTATATATTAGTTTTATATGCTTTCACATAATACAGAAAAAATGTATGAAAGTCGGATGACTATATTATATAGCTCCCATAGCAACGATCGGTCGAAAAATAAGTCTTCGTGAGAAAAACTTTTTTGATTTCCAACGTAGCGTCTCCAATCGTAGTATATATTAGTTTTATATGTTTCCACACAATTCCGAAAAAATTTATTAAAATCGGATGACTATAGCATATAGCTGCCATAGGACCGATGGGTCGGAAAATTAGTCTTAGTGAGAAAATCTTTTTTGTTTTTCATCGTAGCGTCTTCAATCTTAGTATATATAAGTTTCATATGCTTCCACATAATTCTGGAAAAATTGATCAAAATCGTATGACTATAGCATATAGCTGCCATAGGAACGATCGGTCCAAAAACTAGTTCTAGTGAGGAAAACTTTTTTGTTTTCCATCGTAGCATCACCAATCTTGGTATATATTAGTTTTATATGCTTTCACATAATTCTGGAAAAATTGATCAAAATCGGATGACTATAGCATATAGCTGCCATAGGAACGATCGGTCAAAAAACTAGTTCTAGTGAGAAAATCTTTTTTGTTTTCCATCGTAGCGTCACCAATCTTGGTATATATTAGTTTTATATGCTTTCACATAATTCTGGAAAAATGTATCAAAATCGGATGACTATAGCATATAGCTGCCATATAAACGATCGGTCCAAAAACTAGTTCTAGTGAGAAAAACTTTTTTGTTTTCCATTGTATCCTCACCAATCTTGGTAAATATTTGTTTTATATGCCCCCACATAATTCTGGAAAAATTGATCAAAATCGGTTGACTATATTATATAGCTGCCATAGAAACGGTCGGTCAAAAAACAAGTCCTAGTGAAGAAAACTTTTCGTTTTCTATCGTAGCGTCACCAATCTTGGTATATATTAGTTTTATAAGCTTTCACATAATTTGGAAAAAATTTAACAAAATCGGATGACTATAGCATATAGCTGCCATAGGACCGATGGGTCGGAAAATTAGTCTTAGTGAGAAAATCTTTTTTGTTTTCCATCGTAGCGTCACCAATCTTGGTAAATATTAGTTTTATATGCCCCCACATAATTCTGGAAAAATTTATCAAAATCGGATGACTATATTATATAGCTGCAATAGGAACGATCGGTCTAAGAACTAGTTCTAGTGAGGAAAACTTTTTTGTTTTCCATTGTATCCTCACCAATCTTGGTATATATTCGTTTTATATGCTTTCACATAATTCTGGAAAAATTTATCAAAATCGGATGACTATAGCATATAGCTGCCATAGGACCGATGGGTCGGAAAATGTGTTTTTACTAAGAAAAATTTTTTTTATGGTATCAAATTTTTATTATCAATGATTTAAAATTTTTTCAATATCTGATATCTATATCCTATATATATTTTAGCGATTAAATCAGTTGGAGTAAAGTTTTTCAAGTGTATCAAAGTTAGCTTTGCTTTTGTATTTCAAAATTTGAAAATTATTCGGTATATCAAAATTTGTATCCAAAAAGTTATAACTTAATCAGATTCTTTGGGTACCTTGAACCGAACCTTTAAAATTATTCCAGTGTTCTTCATTTTGTACTTGACTTTCCTGATTAGCCTGGTATATATATATATATATATATATATATATAAAGATAAGCCCACACCAACCAGAGCTTCCTTTTGATTATTTTCTTTCGTTTCTTTTCTTTTTTTTTTAGATAAAGCTAGCCGGAATCTTGGTTGGCGCTGGTGCCAGCGGAGGGGAAACAGCTAGAGGAGGAGGTGGAGGAGGTGGTGTAGTTGGAGTCGGTTTGGCTGGTGATTGTTGTCCTAGCGGCGCTGGCGCCGTCAAATTGCGCAAGCACAAGGAGGCCAAGTCTCATACTTATCGCATTTCCATGGCCAATCTAGAGGATACACAGGAATCGGAATTGGATCAGATATTGGGTGAATTGAGTTTGCTGGAGGCACAAATCAGTTATGGTGAGGCCATATTCCTGCCCGGTGTGGCGGCGGCCACAACAACAACAACATGCTGCTGTGACTGCACCCCAGCCGCCGGTGGCCGCCATGTCATCCATGTCAGCTGCCTCCTCACGTTCCCATTCACGCACCAATAGCAGCATTTCGGCTGATGTCAGCACCTGCTCTTCATCGGGCATTTCAGAGAATGGTCATGGTATGGTACCATTTCAGCCACCACATGGTCTAACCATGGGCATCACGCTGGGCGTGGTTACGCCCCGAGAACCTCGCACCGAATCACCGGATAATGATTCGGCCTTTAGTGACACCGTCTCGCTGCTGTCCAGCGAATCGTCTGCCTCGTCCAATACCTCCAATCAACAGCAGGCGGCGGCACAGAAGCTACAACAACAGCTGGATAATTCTGCCTCCAATAGCATCTCCAAGGCGGCCAAAATACAGTTGGCTCTGCACAAGCTGGAAAGTGCCTCAATCCGACGTCTCTTTGTCAAGGCCTTTACGGCGGACGGGGCCTCCAAATCCCTATTGGTGGATGAGCGTATGGTGTGTGGTCATGTCACACGTTTGCTGGCGGACAAAAATCATGTGCAAATGCAACCGCATTGGGCCTTGGTGGAGCATTTGGGGGATCTGCAAATGGGTAGGTGGTTGCAGAAATCCCTGCAGTTTGTTATACACTTGCAAAACTTTGCAAAATGCCTTTAAATACAAATACGCTGCACATTTGTCGGAAATTGCCGGATCGGCTGACTATATTATATAGCTGCCTTAGGCACGATCGGTGCAAAAACTAGTTCTAGTGGGAAAAACTTTTTTGTTTTCCCTCGTAGCGTCACCAATCGTGGTATTTATGAGTTTTATATGCTTTTACACATTTCTGAAAAAATTTAACAAAATCGGTTGACTATAGCATATAGCTGCCATAGGAACGATCTGTTCAAAAACTAGTTCTAGTGAAAAAACTTTTTATTTTCCAACCGTTATGAGTTTTTATGCTTTCCATTTCGATTTACGGTTGACATACCAATCTTGGTATATGTTAGTTTTATAAGCTTTCACACATTTCTGGAAAAATTGATCAAAATCGGTTGACTATAGCATATAGCTGCCATATAAAGGGTCGGTTCAAAAACTAGTTCTAGTGAGAAAAACTTTTTTGTTTTCCATCGTAGCGTCACCAATCGTGGTATATATTAGTTTTATATGCTTCCACACAATTCTGAAAAAATTTATCAAAATCGGTTGACTATAGCATATAGCTGCCATATAAAGGGTCGGTTCAAAAACTAGTTCTAGTGAGAAAAACTTTTTTGTTTTCCATCGTAGCGTCACCAATCGTGGTATATATTAGTTTTATATGCTTCCACACAATTCTGAAAAAATTTATCAAAATCGGATGACTATAGCATATAGCTGCCATAGGAACGGTCGGTTCAAAAACTAGTTCTTGTAAGAAAATCTTTTTTGTTTTCCAACGTAGCGTCACCAATCGTGGTATATATGAGTTTTATATGCTTCCACACAATTCTGGAAAAATTTATCAAAATCGGATGACTATAGCATATAGCTGCCATAGGAACGGTCGGTTCAAAAACTAGTTCTAGTGAGAAAATCTTTTTTGTTTTCCATCGTAGCGTCACCAATCGTGGTATATACTAGTTTTATATGCTTTCACATAATTCTGAAAAAATTTATCAAAATCGGATGACTATAGCATATAGCTGCCATATAAAGGGTCGGTTCAAAAACTAGTTCTAGTGAGAAAAACTTTTTTGTTTTCCAACGTAGCGTCACCAATCGTGGTATTTATTAGTTTTATATGCTTTCACACATTTCTGAAAAAATTTATCAAAATCGGTTGACTATAGCATATAGCTGCCATATAAAGGGTCGGTTCAAAAACTAGTTCTAGTGAGAAAAACTTTTTTGTTTTCCAACGTAGCGTCACCAATCGTGGTATTTATGAGTTTTATATGCTTTCACATATTTCTGAAAAAATTTATCAAAATCGGTTGACTATAGCATATAGCTGCCATAGGAACGATATGTTCAAAAACTAGTTCTAGTGAGAAAAAATTTTTTTTTATGGTATCAAATTTTTATTATTAAGATTTCTCAAAAAATTTTTAATTATATATGGGCATTACTTTGCATAATAGTCTACCATGACCGAAAATTAAAAAGTTCATTAAAAAGTTTTATCTAACTTTCATTTAGAAAAGTAAATAGCAAAATTTTTAATTGAGTTTTATAAGCTTTCCTAAATACAGATATCTGAAAAATATTTAACAAAATACGGTTTGGACGTATAGGCATTTCTATAGCTGCCATAGAGTATTGGGTCGCTTCCACTCTTTTCCAAAATTCTAGTAAAATTTTTTTAGTAGCGTCGAACATTTTAGAAAAACTTTTTGTTTTCCAACGTAACGTCAGTAATCTTGGTTGTTAGTTTAAAAAGCTATTCAAACATTACTGGAAATTATTTTTCATTGGAAATCGGTTGACTATATAAAGCACTGAAAAAGCTCCATATAAAGAGTCTGTTCAAAAACTAGTTCTTGAGAAAAACTTTTTGTTTTCCAACGTAGCTCACTTCGTGGTATTTATGAGTTTTATATGCTTTCACGTCATTTCGTGAAAATTTTATCAAAATCGGTTGACTATAGCATATAGCTGCCATAGGAACGAACAATCTAAAAATGTTTTTTACTAAGAAAAGTTTTTTTATGGTATCAAATTTTTATTATTAACGATTTAAAAATTTTTAATATCATATATATATATCCTATATATATTTTACCGTTTAAATCAGTTGAAGTAAAGTTTTTCAAGTGTATTAAAACTTCGGCTTAGTCGAAGTTAGCTTTGCCTTCTCGTTTTATATTAATTTTTTCCATTTCAGAGCGTCTCTTTGAGGATCATGAACTGCTGGTGGATAATTTAATGACCTGGAACTCGGATGCCGGCAATCGTGTGCTCTTCCAGCAGCGTCAGGACAAGGTGGCTCTGTTTACCAAACCCGAATTGTATTTACCCGGACCACAAATGGCGCCCGGCTGTCAGCATGACGAACAGACGCGTCACATGCTGCTCGACGAGTTCTTCGAGACACATGCCCAACAGCTGCAGCTGGATGGACCCTTGTATATGAAGGCGGATCCCAAAAAGGCTGGAAACGTTATCATTTTGTGCTACGCTCCTCGGGTCTCTATTATTTCCCCAAGGAGAAGACCAAAAACACCAGAGATTTGGCCTGCCTCACCCTGTTCAGTGGCCATAATGTGTATCTGGGTTTGGGTTGGCGTAAAAAGTGGAAATCCCCGACAGATTATACATTTGGCTTTAAGTCAGCCATGGACTCGTCTCTGGGCAAATCCTGTCGTTCCCTCAAAATGCTCTGTGCCGAGGATGGTGTCACGCTGGAACGCTGGCTAACGGCCATACGTATATGCAAATATGGCAAACAATTGTGGCACAATCACAAGCTGCTGCTGGAGGATCTGTGCATGGGTGATGGCGTATCGCAGGCGAGTTTTGCCGCCTCCATGCGTAGTGAGTCAATTAGTAGCATTTCCTCGGCGGTTCCTTCACAGTGCGGTAGTGTATCCTCGGCCATCAGCAGCATGTCCAACTCTACCAGTGGACGCACTTCGCGTGCCTCCAGTTCCAGCTCCAGTGGCTGCCTGTCGGATGATAATAATGGCTTTGACTCGGAGTTCACCACGGGCACCATTAAACGGAAGCCCTCAATGAAGCCCAATCTGCCGTTGACCACCATGACGCGTCAATTGAAGGAGGTGGGTGAGATTACCATATGTGAGAGTGCTGGTGGGGAATTGGCCAGCTCACCGGAGCGTAGTGGCACCCTGACACGACGTCATAGTCGACGCAAGTCCCAGGAGAGCAATGGCAGTGGCACCCTCAAGCGTCGCCCGGCCAATACGGTGGTGGTGACTGCTGTGGTCAATGTCAAGCGTGAGTTGGAGGCAGGCAGTGCCTCTTCCACCTCCTCGAGTAGCAATTCCACGCCCACACCCACACCCAGCATTTGCGCCAAGCCTCCACCCGGTCTAAATGAAACGGAGCTGATGTGCTCATCGACATTATCGCTGGATTCATTGCCCTTGCCGCCACCACCGCCGCCTCCAGCCTTGGCCAGCGATGATCAGGATGTATATGGTTCGCAATTATCATTGGCCTCACTGCCACCGCCGCCGCCACCCGAAGAGGTGTTGGCCTTTGCCGCCGTGCCGCCGCCGCCTCCTCCCGCATTGGTGGAGTCCATTCCCTTGATCATGATGCCCAATAGCAATAAATCCCTGCCGCCTGCGGTGCCCGCCAAACCCATTAAGCCGGCAGTTAAAGCGGCTCCGCCCTACAAGGCGCCACCAGATTATGTGGGTCCAGCCGCCGTCGCCGCCGCCCCACCACCGCCTCCGCCCGTTCAGAAAAAGGTTTCCTTTGCCGATTCGCCCGTGCTGCTGCGTCGCAAAATGTGCTCACCCGAGCCTCAGCTGCCCCAGCGTGCGCCCAGCACTTCGCTCAGCTCCACCGGCTATCAGCTATATGCACCCGGACCCATGCTGCCGCCGCGTCTCTCACGCCAAAGCAATGGCAGCAGTTTGGCCAGCAGCGAAATGACCTCACCCAAACGCTTGCAGGAATCCACCTCGAATCCGCCGCGCGACTTTCTCAAGGATCTGCAACGTGTGATGCGCAAAAAATGGCAGGTGGCCCAAAAATGCAAACTGGAGCCGGCCACCACACCGCATGAGGTGCTCGGCTTTCGGGATTTCAACAATGAGGATCTGTTGGCCGCCCACAATCTCAATTCGGGTGCCAATTCATCGCACTATTATCGGGAGACGGCCAATGTGAGCCACTGGGTGCAGGAGCATTATGAATATGCACACAATGCGCTCTACGAGAATGTGCATGCCCAGACGAATGGCGGTGGTGCGGCAGCAGCAGCAGTGGGAGTGGGAGGAGGAGTGGGAGGAGGAGCTAATATAGTGGGTGTGGTTGTAGAGGCAACGCCACCGCTGCCACCGCCACCCTCAGCGGCTGTACATGAGGCGGCGGCGGCTGCCATGCGCAAAAAGCGACCACCACCACCGCCACCCAAGCGTAGTGACAAAACGCATCTAACCAATCGGGTGTAGGAGCAGGCGACATCTACAGTGAGTAAAGAGTATAAGTAAATGAAGCGAGAGAGAGGAAGAAAGTAGGAGAAAGGAGAAGAAAGAAGAAGAATAGTAGGAAAAAGAAGGAGAAAGGAGAAGAAAGGAGAAGAAGGTAGAAGAAAATAGAAGAAGGTAGAAGCAAGTAGAAGAAGGTATAAGAAAGAGGAAGATAGAATAAGATAGAAAAAGAAAGAAGATGAAAGTAGAGGAAGAAGACTTAGGACAAAGACTAAAGAAGCAGACTATAGAAGAAGACTGAAAAAGAAAACTAAAGATGACTTAATAAGAAGAGTGGGGAAAAAGACTTACGTAGACTTACGAATGAGACTTACAAAGAAGACTTACAAAGAAGACTTGCGAAGAAGACTTACGAAGAAGACTTACAAAGAAGATTTACGAAGTAGACTTACGAAGAAGACTTACGAAAAAGACTTACTAAGAAGATTTACGAAGAAGACTTACAGGAAGACTTACGAAGAAGACTGGAGAAAAACACTTACGAAGACTTACGAAGGAGACTTACAAAGAAGATTTACAAAGAAGACTTACGAAGAAGATTTACGAAGAAAACTTACGAAGAAGACTTACAAAAAAGACTTACAAAGAAGACTTACGAAGAAGACTGGAGAAAAACACTTACGAAGACTTACGAAGAAGACTTACAAAGAAGTCTTACGAAGAAGACTTACAAAGAAGAATTAAAAGAAGACTTGCAAAGAAGACTTACAAAGAAGATTTACGAAGAAGACTTACAAAGTAGACTTACCAAGAAGACTTACGAAGAAGACTTACAAAGAAGTCTTACGAAAAAGACTTACAAAGAAGTCTTACGAAAATGACTTACAAAGATGACTTACGAATAAGATTTACAAAGAAGTCTTACAAAGAAGACTTACGAAGAATCCTTACGAAGAATACTAACGAAGAAGTTTTACGATGAAATTTTGCGAAGAAGTTTTACGAAGACTTAAAAAGAAGTCTTACGAAGAAGACTTACGAAAAAGCCTTACGAAGAAGACTCACAAAGAAGACTTTCAAAGAAGATTTATAAAGAAGACTAACGAAGAAGACTTACGAAGAAGATTTACAAAGAAGACTTACGGAGAAGATTCACATAGAAGACTTACGAAGAAGACTTACGAAGAAGATATACAAAGAAGATTTACGAAAAAGACTTACGAAGAAGACTTACAAAGAGGACTTAGGCTGTGTTCAAACTGTTCGACGCATGATACATCATAATCTCATAGGCCCATATGTTGTCTAGTTTTTATTGTGAACAGCTTGAACAATCTAATAGGCCCTTGTGTTGTCTTGATTTCAATGTGAATAGCTTGTCATTTGGCATTGAAAACAAGACAACACGAAGACCTACTAGATTATCTTGACTCATACATCGAACAGTGTAAACGCTGCCTTACAAAGAATACTTAAGAAAAAGAAGAGTTAGGCAGAGTTCACATAATCTAGTAAGCCTTCATGTTGTATTGTTTTGAATGTCAAATGACAAGCTATTCACATTGAAAACAAGACAACACAAGGGCCTATTAGATTGTCATATCTTATGCGTCAAACAGTGTGAACGCAGCCTAATAAAAAACTAGGAAGATAAAATATCGGTAAAAAAAATTAAGAAATAGGACTAACACGAGATGAGGAAAAGACTCTAGAAGAAGGAAGAAGAAGGAAGAAGAAGGAAGAAGAAGGAATAAGAAGGAATAAGAAGGAATAAGAAGGAATAAGAAGGAATAAGAAGGAAGAAGAAGGAAGAAGAAGGAAGAAGAAGGAAGAAGAAGGAAGAAGAAGGAAGAAGAAGGAAGAAGAAGGAAGAAGAAGGAAGAAGAAGGAAGAAGAAGGAAGAAGAAGGAAGAAGAAGGAAGAAGAAGGAAGAAGAAGGAAGAAGAAGAAGGAAGAAGGAAGAAGAAGGAAGAAGAAGGAAGAAGGAAGAAGAAGGAAGAAGAAGGAAGAAGAAGGAAGAAGAAGGAAGAAGAAGGAAGAAGAAGGAAGAAGAAGGAAGAAGAAGGAAGAAGAAGGAAGAAGAAGGAAGAAGAAGGAAGAAGAAGGAAGAAGAAGGAAGAAGAAGGAAGAAGAAGAAAGAAGAAGAAGGAAGAAGAAGAAAGAAGAAGAAAGAAGCAAAATAGGAACTTGAAAAGAAGATAACATAGGAACAAAGAAATCCAATAGGAAAATTAAGGTTCGATATGAAACGAAAAGATTCATGTTGGGCATTGGTTTCACTACAAGGAGGGAGTTGCAAAATCAATATAAGTGAGCAGCGTTTGAGAATCAATGATTTCACAAGAAGAAGAAGCTACGCAGACGCATGTCAAATCGTAGGTCGTTATGCATCTTGTTAGCTTAGAACAGTACTTATACACGCAGGGCTCTTGTGTTCTTGCTTAACTCGTCGCTTTAGTCGCGAGCATACGAACTCAATTCTATTTTCTTTTTCTTTACTCCTTTGGCTTCATAAACATAGCATACTTAAAAGGGCAACTATGTTATCAGCCTGTTAATAGAATTGTAACTTAAAAGGTGCTGCAAGGTCGACTTTAGCCATATTGACGACCAGATTAACAATCAGCTTATTTCCACCGACCTCTAATGCTCTTAAGCGCAGGTTTTAGTTTCCTTAAATGACATTGGTATACTATGAAAGTAATTGTAACGATTAAACTCTAATTCCCCTTTCTTTTCTCTCTTTCAGCCTGTCTCTACGCTGTGCTTTCCAACCCTAAATTGGATCTCCGATCTCCGCAAGCGTCGGCGTAACTACAATTTTTCAACAAAACAAAAAAAACAAAACAAGAAAATTAAAACACAAAAAAAATTCCTATTTCTTAAGTGTAGATGAAGGCAGAAAACTCGAAAAAAAAAAAACAAAAATATTATACACTAAGGATTCGCAAGGCCACGCCCACTTCTCTCAAGTATTATATATCATTTGTCAGAGAATCAAAGCAAACAAAAAAAAAAAAAAAAAAACACATTTTAAAAAGAAAATTGCAAAAAAATTTTCAGTTTCATAAATTGGCATAGTGAAAATATATTTTAAGCTAAATTCTAGTTGTAAGAAACTAATTTTTTTTTTTTAAGAAATGTTTTTATATAGCGTCTGATAAGTGTAAAATGTTTAATTCTCTTCTTTTTTTATCAATTGGTTTTTAAAATTTACTTTGCTTTGCAATTCTTTCTAGTAAACGTTTTTTTTTTAGAGCATGAAATGCGCTAAAGCCTTATAAACCAATTAATAAAAAAATAAATAATAATATAAATCAAAAATTATGCCACAATTTCGAGATTAAAAAAAAAATGTATTTTGCTGCTTTTATGAAATGTACTTACATGGTAAACCATAGAAGAGACAGCAAATCCCTCCCCCCCCCCCTTTCACGAACACGACCAACTCCCCTACATATATAGTTTTGTGTATGTATGTATAGCAGGTGGAATTTTTGCAGGCGTTCCTAAAGGTTCATTTGTACCAAACAACCTACATAATATGTAAAATATATACAGTATATATACGGTATATATATATATATATATAGACATGGAGGATTAGACTGTTTGCTCCATGTGCTGCCACAATCAAAATAAATAAATAAATAAAAATCAAAGCTTAAAGATTGTAATTTTTAGTAACTTGTTTGCCATTTTGTATTTTTGTTATAGTAAAGCAACAGCCACACACTCACACACACACAGCAGCCATATATATTCATTATTCATATGTGTAGTATAAATATGTCCATTCATTATATTCATTATATTTTGTATTTAAGTGTTTAAGCATTGCAATTTTTGAGCTTTTCCCTCTAACTTAAAGATAAAGTTTTTATTTAAAAAAAAACGTTGCTAAATTTATCTGTTCTAAAAATGTATAAATAAGGCCTAAATCCATCGCAATACTTAAGGTTCTTTTTATACTCTGTACCAAAGGTACAAGAGTATGTATTTAACAGCCAGAAGGAAGCATCTGCGATCCTACAAACTATATATATTCTTGATCCAGCATCAAGAGCCGAGTCGATATAGACATATCCGTCTGTCCGTATGAACGCTGATATCTCAGAGTTGGTAAGAGCTAGAGGTTTGAGGTGTATGGAACATATATTTCTTATACTTGCAGGCAAATCAAGTTTAGTTTTGATTTTTGCCACGCCCCCTAACTCCTCCGCAAATTGAAAAAAACTTAATATCTTGCACAATTTTGGAGTTAGGTTGTTCGAACCTTCTAGACATATATTCTACTCATCATTACTTATCGAGCCCCCATACATCGTTTTCCGATCACATGAACCATAGTCGAGTTATAAGCAAATCAAGTTGTAACGATATCGTGATGGACAGCACTTACACAGCACTTAAAAGTTTTCGGTTATATCTTTGACAGGTATAGAGTATATTGCAGTCGGGCTTGACCGACTTTCTTACTTGTTTATAACTATATTTTTAAATGAACTATTTTTGGGAGTATGCCTTAAAGAACGGCTTAATTTTTTTATTTTTTTAATTTCAAGCTATATTTTGCACAAATTGTTAGACATTCATTATTCAACACTATCTTTTCCCCTACTTTGTCTTTCTGGCAATTTTGGGATACCATCTTGAAAAAACGTTCCACGAATCGATCAATTTTTTTGCATTCTTCAAAAGAATGTAAGCGCACGTCAGCCTGGGCATAAGTCATCGATCGGACTACTAACCATTCCGAAGGAGCAATGTTTGGGCTAGACAGTGGGTGGATTAGAACTTTCCATTGCCATAAAAAAATAAAATAATGAATGAGGGATCAAAAACGAACTATGGTTCAAACACTCAGACCTTGTTCATTAGAACAAGTTCATCGACAAATCGGCAAAAAAACACTGAGACCTTGTTTAATAGTTCATTTAAATGTGTAGTTCATTAGAACTAGTTCATGAAAATTGGCAAAAAACACTGAGATCTATTTAATTAGTTCATTTAAATGTGTAGTTCATTAGAACTAGTTCATGAAAATTGGCAAAAACACTGAGACCTAGTTCATTAGTTCATTTGAACTAGTTCATGAAAATCTGCAAAAAACACTGAGACCTAGTTCATTAGTTCATTTAAATGTGTAGTTCATTAGAACAAGTTCATGAAAATCGGCAAAAAACACTGAGAACTAGTTCATTAGACTACATATTTAATAGTTCATTAGAACTAGTTCATGAAAATCGGCAAAAAAAACACTGATACCTAGTTTAATAGTTCATTTAAATGTGTAGTTCATTAGAACTAGCTCATGAAAATTGGCAAAAAAAAAACACAGAACTAGTTTATTAGTTCATTTAAATGTGTAGTTCATTAGAACTAGTTCATGAAAATTGGCAAAAAACACAGAACTAGTTTATTAGTTCATTTAAATGTGTAGTTCATTAGAACTAGTTCATGACAATCGGCAAAAAACACTGAGACCTAGTTCATTAGTTCATTTAAATGTGTAGTTCATTAGAACTAGTTCATGAAAATCGGCAAAAAACACTGAGACCTAGTTTATTAGTTCATTTAAATGTATAGTTCATTAGAACTAGTTCATGAAAATTGGCAAAAACACTGAGACCTATTTAATTAGTTCATTTAAATGTGTAGTTCATTAGAACTAGTTCATGAAAATCGACAAAAAACACTGAGACCTAGTTTATTAGTTCATTTAAATGTGTAGTTCATTAGAACTAGTTCAGGAAAATCGTAAAAAAAAAACACAGAACTAGTTCATTAGTTCATTTAGATGTGTAGTTCATTAGAACTAGTTCATGAAAATCGGCAAAAAAAACAGAGAACTAGTTCATTAGTTCATTTAAATGTGTAGTTCATTAGAACTAGTTCATGAAAATCGGCAAAAACACAGAGACCTAGTTCATTTAAATGTGTAGTTCATTAGAACTAGTTCAGAAAACGGCAAAACACTACCCTCTAGTTCATTTGAACTAGTTCATGAAAATCGGCAAAAAACACTGAGACCTAGTTTAATAGTTCATTTAAATGTGTAGTTCATTAGAACTAGTTCATGAAAATTGGCAAAAAAAAAACACTGAGAACTAGTTCATTAGTTCATTTAAATGTGTAGTTCATTAGAACTAGTTCATGAAAATTGGCAAAAAAAAAACACAGAACTAGTTTATTAGCTCATTTAAATGTGTAGTTCATTAGAACTAGTTCATGACAATCGGCAAAAAACACTGAGACCTAGTTCATTAGACTACACATTTAATAGTTCATTAGAACTAGTTCATGAAAATCGGCAAAAAAACACTGAGACCTAGTTTAATAGTTCATTTAAATGTGTTCATTAGAACTAATTCATGAAAATTGGCCAAGAAACACTGAGATATACTAGTTCATTTAATGTGGTTCATTTAGAACTAGTTCATGAAAATCGGCAAAAATCACAGAGAATTAGTTCATTTAAATGTGTAGTTCATTATAACTAGTTCATGAAAATCGACAAAAAAAACACTGAGAACTAGTTCATTAGTTCATTTAAATGTGTAGTTCATTAGAACTAGTTCATGAAAATCGGAAAAACTCTAGTATAGACATAGTTCAGTCCAAATGGATATAAAAAATATCCAATGGATCATCAACAAATATTCTTTTTTTTAAAGGTCTCATTACAGATGGCATAAAAATTTATTTCGGCACTAAGCTTCATATAAATAAGACAGCTTTTTAGAAAGCATTCAGCTTTTAGAGCTTTTCAAAAGCGTTTCTATTCATATGAAGTGCCCAAATACATTTTTATGTCATCTGTAAGGAGGCGCGAAGCTCGCGAAACTCAATTGAACAGTGGGGTACAAATGTACCCCGTTCCAAAAATTTCAAATATTTAGAATTCGATTCTTGTATGATTTCTTGTATAAGTCATCTGTAAGGAGGGGAAGCTCATGAAACTCAATTGAACAGTGGGGTACAAATGTACCCCGTTCCAAAAATTTCAAATATTTATGCCGAAATACATTTTTATGTCATCTGTAAGGAGGCGAAGCTCAATTGAACAGTGGGGTACAAATGTACCCCGTTCCAAAAATTTCAAATATTAATTAATTGCTAACTCTCTCTTACTGCATTCGAAGAACTGCTCAAAAATTGCAATATTTATACCAAATTTTCTAAATATATATATATATATATATATTTTTTTTTATAATTTGCAAACTCTTGGTTGTTTGTGTCCCCTCAACCCTGTCTCCCCACACATTTCACATACATATATTATTATTTTCGTTAAATAAATGCTATTTATTATCATACATTTTGAGCTCTTTTATTTGCACACACACACACACACACAGAGAAATTGGAAGGGGTTTTGCATATATATATATATATATATATATATATTGGGGTAAACTAATGGAAATGCCAATTTTTTAAGCTTGCATAAATTAGTATAAAAATTATAATAAATATTTTTTAGAAACTATTCTATTATACCAATACATATGTATAATGTATGTATGTAATTCTCTACTATACAAAATGTAGGAACAAATGACAAATGGAAATGCTTATATATGAATAATTGTGCCATAGGCATAATTTTTGCTAAATAAATGTACTAAAATACAAAAAATCAATGAATAAATTGAGTTTAGGCCATAAGTTATACCATTTTACTTACAAATTGATTAATTAAATGAAATGGCATTTCACTCCTACTTAATTCACACACACACACACACACACACAGTAAAAGAAGAGACTACAACAGCCACAAAATGACTTTATTAAATATACATACAACATCCAACATTAACATCAACCACATTAACATAAATATGCATCAACTACAAATTTACAAAAAAAACTACAACAACTACAACTACAATTTATAAAGAATACAAGAAATTTTTTGCAGGTCTCTATATATATATATTATATATATAGTGTGAACAATGTTGCCATTTGATAAGATTTTTTTCCCCTCCCCCCCAAAAAAAAAACAAACAAACACAAACATTTGATATATATGTATATTACTACTATATATACCTTATATTCCGATGGAATTTTTGTAATTTTGATAGAAACATTCAAGACAAAGAAAAACACTACAAAAAAAAAAAAAAACAAAAAACTGTGCGAAAAAAATTTGTTACAAAAACTATAAAGAAATAAATGCAACAAATGCCTAAAAATTCAAACAAAATGTGAATTCAATTGGGACAAAGGGAATACTACAAAAATTCATAAGCAAAATAATGAGATTATTAGTGGGAAAAAAGCGCCTATTTGAAGGATCTTGACTGGGCATAAATAATTGGGAGAAAAGTAATTTATGTGGAGAAGGACTTACTTATGTTATTCAAGAGTCACTGATTTATTCCCTACCAGATCTAGCTATATTTTGTTTGCAGTAGCCTGCAATTCTATTCAAATTTCACAGTTTTGAAAGCACTGGAAAATAGAATGCAACTTTCTGAACAGTTCAGCAAACTGCAAAAATACAACTCTAACAGTTTTGAAAGCACTGGAACTATGCACATTTTGAACGTTCGTTTTCTCACATGAAATAAATTAAATTTTTTGGCACCATTTCACAGTTTTGAAAGCACTGGAACTATGCACATTTTGAACGTTCGTTTTCTCAAATGAAATAAATTAGATTTTCGGCACAATTTCACAGTTTTGAAAGCACTGGAAAATAGAATGCAACTTTCCGAACAGTTTAGGTCAAACTGCAAAAATACAACTGTAGCAGTTTTGAAAGCACTGGAAGAATGAATATTTTAAACGTTCGTTGTATTTTTGCAGTTTGACCCGAACTGTTCGGAAAGTTGCATTCTATTTCCCAGTGCTTTCAAAACTGTGAAATTGTGCCGAAAATCTAATTTATTTCATTTGAATGAACAGATTCCGAACAGTTCGGGTCAAACTTCAAAAATACAACTCTAGCAGTTTTGAAAGCACTGGAACAATGAACATTTTGAACGTTCGTTTTCTCAAATGAAATAAATTAGATTTTCGGCACAAATTCACAGTTTTAAAAGCACTGGAAAATAGAATGCAACTTTCCGAACTGTTCGGGTCAAACTACAAAAATACAACTAAAGCAGTTTTGAAAGCACTGGAACAATGAACAATGAACATTTTGAACGTTCGTTTGAAAGGCCTATTCTCAGATGAAATAAATTTTATTTTCGGCATATAAAAAAGACGGCTTTTCAAAAGCATTCTGCATTTCAAAGCTCTACAAAAGTGTTCCTATTCATATGAAGCACTGTGAGGAAAATAATTTTTATGTCATCTGAAAATAGGCCTTAAACTGTTTTCACAGTTTAAAATTTTTCGATAGTGTTTGTAAAACTGTAAAATTCAATTTGAAATATTTAAGCAAAATCACAATTCTCACCATATCTAGGCCATTTGAAGGACTATAAGGTTGAATTGGCATTCGATGGCATCACTAAGTCCTTAATTATCCTGCAAACAGTCGAGTTATAGGTACTTTTTTCTAACACACCGCTTCCTGGCCAGCAAAGGAAAATGATTCTTCTCTCGTGGACTATCATCTAGCTGAGGGTTATGTAAATAGTGCTGCGCTTAGCAGAGTTATAGGTGCTTTTTTTTGACGATTTCTTGCAATGCTGTGCCTGTAAAACTTCAAGTCTCTAGTTCCTAGAGGACTTCCTTGTAATGCCAATTGGGGGCAAGAAAACACGCTGCTAACTTAAAATAACTTTAGCATAGACAACAACCAATTCGCAGAGTAATTAGTGTAGACAACAACCAGTACACACAGCTTAATGACCTAGTCGAGACCGCAACCATTGTACCATTTCGTTAAGTTAGTGTATACACACATACAAAATTCGATTTACCTGCTGAATGCAGTTTTATTTATCTCTTCTGAGAGTTCAGAGGCCTTAAGACTAAGACGGGACTTACACCATGAAGCAAACTTCATGAAGGCGAGAGATTTAAATGTATTTCTTTACTATTAAAAATTCCACGCCTACTAAGAAAACTTCTTGAAGTTTGCTTCATGGTGTAAATGCCGACTTTATTTCAAAATAGATTCGTTAATGTCGGGACGGCGCGAACGCCATTCCCGGCTGCCAAAAATTTTACGCACGAGTTATTCACATGAGGAATAATCGCAGAGGTCAGCTAAATCGTGGGTGCAATGATGAAGCCTCAATCCGGAGGAACCGCCTTCAATGATCACGGTTAACCTCTACGCCAGGTAATTATGCCTTGGTCAGCCGAATGAGGGGGTTTCCATGCCTTTATTTCGATAACCAGTTGAGAATGGCAAGTAATTAGTTGCTTGAAATGTCATACCTCAAAGTAGGCAATGGAATGTGTATGGTTCTAGCTATGTTTAAGTTTGTTTGTTTTGTAAAAAGCTTAAATAACGTTTAAGGTTCGATTTCTCATCTACTACGCTTCTTCTTGGGGATAAGAAAGCGTTTCATTTCGGGTATAAGAAAAAGTCACTTCTTTGGGAAAAGCAGGATAAGAAAGCGTCTTCTTTGAGAAAAGAAGTAGTTCCTTCTAAAGGATAAAAAAACGTTTCTTTTTTGGAGATAAGAAAACGTGTTTTCTAGGGGAAGCGTTTCATTTTGAGAGTAAAAAATAGTCATCTTTGGGAAAAGCAGTAGTGCCTTCTAAGGATAAGAAAGCTTTTTTTGGAGAAAGAAAACGTTTCTTCTAGGGGATAAGAAAGCGTTTCATTCTGAGGATAAGAAAAAGGGACTTCTTTGAAAAAAGAAGTAGTGCCTTCTGAAAGATAAGTGCCTCCTGCGTTTTTTCCTGAAGATAAGAATGCATTCCATTTCGGGGATAAGAAAAAGTCACTTATTTGAGAAAAGAAATAGTGCCTTCTGAGGAATAAGAAAGCGTTTCTTTTTTGGAGATAAGAAAACGTGTTTTCTAGGGGATAAGAAAGCGTTTCATTTTGAGGATAAGAAAAAGTCACTTCTTTGAGAAAAGAAGTAGTGCCTTCTGAAGGATAAGAAAGCGACTTCTTTGAGAAAAGAAGTAGTGCCTTCTGAAGGATAAGTGCCTTCTGCGTTTCTTCCTGGAGATAGAAAAACGTTTATTCTTAGGGATTAGAAATAGTTACTTCTTTGAGAAAAGAAGTAGTGCCTTCTAGAGGATAAGAAAGCTTCTTTTTTGGAGATAAGAAAAAGTTTCTTCTTGGGGATAAGAAAGCGTTTCATTCTGGATCAGAAAAAGCGTCTTCTTGAAAAAGTAGTGCTCTGGGATAAGTGCCTCCTTCATTTCTTCCTGGCGATAAGAATGCGTTCCATTTTGGGGATAAGAAAAAGTCACTTATTTGAGAAAAGAAATAGTGCCTTCTGAGGAATAAGAAAGCGTTTCTTTTTGGAGATAAGAAAACGTGTTTTCTAGGGAATAAGAAAGCGTTTTATTTTGAGAATAAGAAATAGTCACTTCTTTGAGAAAAGCAGTAGTGCCTTCTAAAAGATAAGAAAGCGACTTCTTTGAGAAAAAAAAGTAGTGCCTTCTGAAGGATAAGTGCCTTCTGCGTTTCTTCCTGGAGATAGAAAAACGTTTATTCTTAGGGATTAGAAATAGTTACTTCTTTGAGAAAAGAAGTAGTGACTTCTAAAGGATAAGAAAGCTTTTTTTCCTGGAGATAAGAAAACGTTTCTTCTTGGGGATAAAAAAGCGTTTCATTCTTAGGATAAGAAAAAGCGTCTTCCTTGAAAAAAGAAGTAGTGCCTTCTGAAGGCGATAAGAATGCGTTGCATTTTGGCGACAATAAAAAGTCACTTATTTGAGAGAAGAAATAGTGCCTTCTGAGGAATAAGAAAGCGTTTCTTTTTTGGAGATGAGAAAACGTGTCTTCTAGGGAATAAGAAAGCGTTTTATTTTGGGAATAAGAAATAGTCACTTCTTTGAGAAAAGCAGTAGTGCCTTCTAAAGGATAAGAAAGCGATTCTTCTTGAAGATAAGAAAACGTGTTTTCTTGGGAATAAAAAAACGTTTCATTCTGGGGATAAAAATAGTCACTTCTAACCGGAGGTTCTCCCTGCTGCTTTAAAACAAATAGTCTTCTCGGGGATACGAAAGCGAGATATAAAACCCTTTTCTCCTGAGCAAAATAAAGCAATAGAAATAAAAAGTGTTTCCAATTCTATTCAATCCTTAGCAAATAGAAAATGACGTTGACCAACTTTGAATATTTCCTGAAATATATAAAACATTTCAAATTGGATATCAACCCAGCAAATGAGCTCGATCATAATTTTTAGGCACACTTCTTTAGGTTTTCAAACTATTTTCATGATTTAATATCACAATTAATACGTTTATGCGCACAGAGAAAAAAATTCATATCAATTTTACTCCGATATGACAAAGATTAACTTGATATGATAAAACAAATCAATACGATCTTTTCTATAAAAAAAAAAAATTGACTTGTCTGGGGATCGAACTCGAGACCATGCGTGACGTCTCAACGCAGTCAGCCAGGGCACACATTTATAAGAAGACGTCTAAGAAACAATTTATATTAGGTATGATAAAATTGATATTTTTAAAAGATCATTTTAACCAGCAAAGATTAAATTGATCTTGAGCTTTTTTTTTCTCTGTGCGCAAATAAAAAAAATCATGATTTTTGCCCTTCAAAGTATGCTATGTAGTTTTCACTGGTCCGACAATCTGAATGAATCTACAATGTGGATTATGTAAGATGCTGCCATAATTGACTTTAAATAATCTCGTTCCAAGAATAATAATTGAAGAAAAATAAAGTTTGCATACTTTGAGGGCGAAAAGCATGATTTTTTATAAGCATAAACGTAGTAAATGCTATTGAATCGGTTCTAAAATATTTAAATTTAACAAATATATATATATATATAAACCGTACCATCGGATCTGGTACTTACTAAGTAGATTATTCGTGCCACAAATGTTTATCTGGCAAAACTACACCCATTGTGGGTAGGGGTTTGTCTGTCCAACTAGCCAAATGAATTGAATTGGGCGTGCATGGCATGTATATAAAGCAATCGCATAAATTTTGCTTGCATATGTTGGCACGTTCGTTCCCCGAAGCAAGAGTGCCCCAGCTTACCCCCATTTAACCCTTTCTCGATGCAACACAGGCAAATAAATATTATATACTACGTTTATTCATGATTTTTGCCCTTCAAAGTAGGCTATGTTAAGGAAAATTTTGTATTTTTTTAGTAACCTTAACACTTATTAGTTTTGTATACCTTAAGATGCTGCCATAACTTTAAATTATGTCATTCAAAGAATATTGATTGAAGAAATTAAAGTTTGCATACTTTGAGGGTCAAAAATCATGATTTTTTTAAAAGCATAAAACTAGTAAGAGTTGACTTTCTGGAAGGGAATGTAAATAAGGTCACTGTATGTACTTGCAGTTTGAAATGTGTTCATCCCACTGTGCACACACACACACACACACACACAAGAATCCTTGCAAAAAATTTACGCATTTTAATGGCCACGCACTGACCAGCAGCAGCAGAGCGCCAGAGTGCCTTGACGTCGGCGCAGACGGCGCAACCGACGGCAACCGGTAACGTCTCCATAATTTTGAATTTCTTTCTCTTTGGCTGGAGGTGGACAACAACAATTTGGACTTTGGCTGGACAAAATAACAAAAAAAAAAAAGGGTTGCTAGCCATGTTTTGTGTTTGCTTGGCATTTTATTTATGCTGCGTGGTCGTTTCTTGGACGCTCCTCTGCCACTGCTGCTCATCTCTTTACGCCGCTTTTGTTGTGCTTTTTAAATTGGCAAGTGCCAGCGGGCGGCTCAGTCGACCAAACTGCACCCCCCACACCCCAAACCAAGCCTCCCATTCATAAAGCCGCCAATGAGGCATACCGTGGGCAAAGCGGCAGAGAAAATGGGGCTGTTTTCTGTTTCCGGTTAGGAAACATTGGATTTCAGTAAGCTTGCTCTACAAAGAAAGATGTCGGCAATCATTGCACGGTACCTTGCTTCTTCATTATTTTTCAAAAAAGAACGGTCCAATGATGCCGCCGGCCCACAAACCGTACCAAATTGTTCCCTTTTTTGGGTTGCATTGGCAGCTCTTGAACTGCCTTTCACACCAAATTTGGTAATTTCGTTTGCTGACATACCCATTGAGCCAGAAATGAGAAAGTGCAAGGCGTTCAATGAAGTAGGTCAGAGCTGTTTAGCGTCGCCTTACACTCTCACTTTTTATACCCTTGCAGAGGGTATATTAAAATTGTCACGATGTTTGTAACGCATAGAAGGAAGCAACTCCGGCCCCATAAAGTATATATATTCTTGATCAGCATGACGAGCTGAGTCGATATAGTCTCTACTATCTCCTCCCTCAATTTTAAAGCTATCTTGACCAAATTTTGCAAAAAGACTTTAAATACACATAGGCTGCACATTTGTCGAAATCGGCCGGATCGGATGACTATATCATATAGCTGCCATAGGAATGATCGGTCAAAAAACTAGTTCTAGTGAGAAAAACTTTTTTGTTTTCCATCGTAGCGTCACCAATTATTTTAGTTTTATATGTTTACTAATTTGGAAATTTTTTCAAATCGTTCATATAGCGCCATAGGAACGATTGGCCCAAAACTAGTTCTACTAAGAAAAACTTTTTTGTTTTTAATCGTAGTGTCACCAATCGTAGTATATATTAGTTTTATATGCTTTCACATAGTTCTGGAAAAATTGATCAAAATCGGTTGACTTTAGCATATAGCTGCCATATAAACGGTCGGTCCAAAAACTAGTTCTAGTAAGAAAAACTTTTTTGTTTTTCATCGTAGCGTCACCAATCGTGGTATATATTAGTTTTATATGTTTTTACATAATTCTGGAAAAATTGATCAAAATCGGTTGACTTTAGCATATAGCTGCCATATAAACGATCGGTCCAAAAACTAGTTCTAGTGAGAAAAACTTTTTTGTTTTCCATCGTAGCGTCACCAATTGTGGTATATATTAGTTTTATATGCTTTCACATAATTCTGGAAAAATTTATCAAAATCGGTTGACTTTAGCATATAGCTGCCATATAAACGGTCGGTCCAAAAACTAGTTCTAGTGAGAAAAACTTTTTTGTTTTCCATCGTAGCGTCACCAATCGTGGTATATATTAGTTTTATATGTTTTTACATAATTCTGGAAAAATTGATCAAAATCGGTTGACTTTAGCATATAGCTGCCATAGGAACGATCGGTCAAAAAACTAGTTCTAGTAAGAAAAACTTTTTTGTTTTCCATCGTAGCGTCACCAATCGTGGTAATTATTAGTTTTATATGCTTTCACATAATTCTGGAAAAATTGATCAAAATCGGTTGACTTTAGCATATAGCTGCCATAGAAACGGTCGGTCCAAAACTAGTTCTAGTAGAAAAACTTTTTGTTTTCCATCGTAAGCTCACCATCGTTATATATTAGTTTTATATGTTTTTACATAATTCTGGAAAAATTGATCAAAATCGGTTGACTTTAGCAATAGCTACCATAAAACGGTCGGTCCAAAAACTAGTTCTAGTAAGAAAACTTTTGTTTTCACGAGCATCACCAATCGTGTATATTAGTTTTATATGTTTACATAATTCTGAAAATTGATCAAAATCGGGATATAGCGCCATATAAACGATCGGTCAAAAAACTAGTTCTAGTGAGAAAAACTTTTTGTTTTTCATCGTAGCGTCACCAATCGTGGTATATATTAGTTTTATATGTTTTTACATAATTCTGGAAAAATTGATCAAAATCGGTTGACTATAGCATATAGCTGCCATAGGAACGATCGGCCCAAAAACTAGTTCTAGTGAGAAAAACTTTTTGTTTTTCATCGTAGCATCACCAATCGTGGTTTATATTAGTTTTATGTGCTTCCACATAATTCTGGAAAAATTGATCAAAATCGGTTGACTATAGCATATAGCTGCCATAGGAACGGTCGGCCCAAAACCAGTTCTAGTAAGAAAAACTTTTTTGTTTTCCATCGTAGCGTCACCAATCGCGGTAGAGAATAGTTTTATATGCTTTCACATAATTCTGGAAAAATTGATCAAAATCGGTTGACTTTAGCATATAGCTACCATATAAACGGTCGGTCCTAAAACTAGTTCTAGTAAGAAAAACTTTTTTGTTTTTCATCGTAGCATCACCAATTGTGGTATATATTAGTTTTATATGCTTTCACATAATTCTGGAAAAATTGATCAAAATCGGTTGACTTTGATATAGCTCCTAGAACGTGTCCAAAAACTATTCTGTAGAAAACTTTTTTGTTTTTCATCGTAGCGTCACCAATCGTGGTTTATATTAGTTTTATATGTTTCCACATAATTCTGGAAAAATTGATCAAAATCGGTTGACTTTAGCATATAGCTGCCATAGGAACGATGGGTCAAAAAACTAGTTCTAGTGGGAAAAACTTATTTGTTATCAATGGTTGCGCTTCTATTTTTTGTCCACTGCTTTTGTCACACTGTGCAGCATCACAAGACCAAAGTCCTGGACCCTTAACCCGTTCGTGCGTTTTGCCAGGCGCGTTGCCTGGCGTTCGTGCCTGGAGTTGGTGTTGCGTTGTCCATCTTCATTGGGTGGTTGTTTGGTGGTGGCCAGTAGGTGGGCTTAATTTAAGCGGGTTTTATTTTTTCTCAATTCTCTTCTTTTTTTTTTTTTTTTTACGTTTTTACATGCTTTCGTTTTTTTTTTTTTTTTTCTGTGTGTTTTTTATTTGATTTTGTTTTTATTTTGACTTTTTGCACAAGGGGGTGGCTTTTGGGTGTGTGTGCGTGTGTGTGCGAATCTCGTTATGTTGTCTTTTGTTTGGAATGCCCGCTGCTGCAGCGACGTGGCGTCGCTGTCCAATGTTGTTGTAACTCTTTACTTCTATTTTGTTGCTTCCTGTTATACAATTTTATATGTATATATGTATATATATACATTATATGTATGTTTATTATATTTTTTTTTAAATTTTAATTGAATTTTTTTTAACAAAACTGAATTCCATTTGCTGCTTTGTAGGCAGTAGAAGCAGAAGCTGACAGAAAGTAAAGAAAGTTCTTCCTAAAATATATTGCCTACTTTTTGGGGCAAGCATTTAATTGAATGATCAAGCTGTCTCAATCATTTGAAACTTAACCAAATTCATTTAAAATATTGTTCTCTTATATTGAGCTCTCATACATTGGCCTACTCCAGATAATATTGATCAACCGAAACGTTGTTCAAATCACTTGTGAGCTCTGCTCTGTGAAATGCTTTCGAAAATTGATAAAAAATAGAAGGCTAAATTATCCTCTCACTAGAACTCAATTTTGGACCCAACGTTTCTATGGCAGCTATATGCTATAGTCAACCGATTTTGATGAATTTTTGCAAAACTATGTGGAAGCCTATAAAACTTATATATACCACGATTGGTGACGCTACGATGGAAAACAAAAAAGTTTTTCCCACTAGAACTAGTTTTTGGACCGACCGTTTATATGGCAGCTTTATGCTATAGTCAACCGATTTTGATAAATTTTTCCGTCATTATGTGGAAGCATATAAAAATAATATATACCACGATTGGTGATGCTACGATGGAAAACAAAAAAGTTTTTCTCACTAGAACTCCATTTTGGACAAATCGTTTCTATGGCAGCTATATGCTATAGTCAACCGATTTTGATAAATTTTTCCAAATTATGTAGAAGCATATAAAACTAATATATACCACGATTGGTGACGCTACGATGGAAAACAAAAAAGTTTTTCTCACTAGAACTAGTTTTTTGACCCATCGTTTCCTATGGCAGCTATATGCTATAGTCATCCGATTTTGATAAATTTTTCCAAAATTATGTGGAAGCATATAAAACTAATATATACCACGATTGGTGACGCTACGATGGAAAACAAAAAAGTTTTTCTCACTAGAACTAGTTTTTGGACCCATCGTTCCTATGGCAGCTATATGCTATAGTGATCCGATTTTGATAAATTTTTCCAAAATTATGTAGAAGCATATAAAACTAATATATACCACGATTGGTGACGCTACGATGGAAAACAAAAAAGTTTTTCTCACTAGAACTAGTTTTTGGACCGACCGTTTATATGGCAGCTATATGCTATAGTCAACCGATTTTGATAAATTTTTCCAAAATTATGTGGAAGCATATAAACTATATATACCAGATTGTGACGCTACGATGGAAAACAAAAAAGTTTTTCTCACTAGAACTAGTTTTTGGACCAATCGTTCTATGGCAGCTATATGCTATAGTCAACCGATTTTGATAAATTTTTCCAAAATTATGTGGAAGCATATAAAACTAATATATACCACGATTGGTGACGCTACGATGGAAAACAAAAAGTTTTTCTCACTAGAACTAGTTTTTGGACCCATCGTTCCTATGGCAGCTATATGCTATAGTGATCCGATTTTGATAAATTTTCCAAAATTATGTGGAAGCATATAAAACTAATATATACCACGATTGGTGACGCTACGATGGAAAACAAAAAGTTTTTCTCACTAGAACTAGTTTTTGGACCGATCGTTTCTATGGCAGCTATATGCTATAGTCAACCGATTTTGATAAATTTTTCCAGAATTATGTAGAAGCATATAAAACTAATATATACCACGATTGGTGACGCTACGATGGAAAACAAAAAAGTTTTTCCCTAATTTTTACGTATGACAACCGTTGTAAATTTTTCAAAATGTAGAATAATAGATTGACGCTACGTGGCAAATCACGACGACTCAAAAAGTTTTCCTACTAGAACTAGTTTTTGGACCGATCGTTTCTATGACAGCTATATGCTATAGTCATCCGATTTCGCTAATTTTTTCCATAATTATGTAAAAGCATATGAAACTAATATATAACATGATTGGTGACGCTACGATGGAAAACAAAAAAATTTTCTCACTGGAACTAGTTTTTTGACCCATCGTTCGTATGGCAGCTATATGCTATAGCCATCCGATTTTGATAAATTTTTTCAGTATTATGTGAAAGCATAGGAAACTAATATATACCAAGATTGGTGGCGCTGCGATGGAAAACAAAAAAGTTTTTCTCACTAGAACTAGTTTTTGCACCGATCGTTTCTATGGCAGCTATATAATATAGTCATCCGATTCGGCCGATTCCGACAAATGTGCAGCCTATGTGTATTTAAAATCTTTTTCCAAAATTTTGGTCAAGATAGCTTTAAAACTGAGGGAGAAGATAGTATAGAAAACAATATAAGTAGCATCTTAGACATTTGGCCACAAGCGTGTGTGATGGAGCAGTGCGCTGAGTGGCAGTTCCATTGGTGTTTGCAATGGATTCCCCGAAAAAAGCATATTATGTATTTCAGAAATAAATGTTTGCCAGATGGGTGTCGCATTTGCTTACAGTTGCTAAGTAAAGCACTTGCATCAAATTTCTTGTTATTATTCAGCATTAGATTTGCACGCTTAGATGACGGAACGAAGGAAGACCCCTTTATTTGTCCAGCTTCTTTTACGGGCTCAAATTGCCATGGCAAATGATGCAAATTTAATTGGTATTGGGAGCACATATTCAACTGACTTAGAGCAAATGTCCGAATTGTAAAATGTAAGCGAAAAACCAAATTGAAAATTGGACAAAATGTCTTTGATATTTAATATGTTTAAATATGCGAAGCCTTTTGAAGCGTGTCAGCAACAAAAAAAAAAAACAAAATCAAACAAAACCCACACACACACACACACACACACATATATGCTGCATATAGCATAATGCTGATATAGTAGAAACATCAGCAAAAGGCCAAGGCGAAATTCATTCAAACGAAACGAAATGAAACGAATTCAATTGAGATGACGACGAAGCAGGAATAATGCCAATGAAGAGTAAAGTAGATCGATAGATAGCACTAACACCCACACACACGCACACACGCACACATATGGTCAGCATGTGTGACGGGCGGGGAGAGAGATCGTAATGCAAACTGTCAGAATGCGTAACTCAATTTACAATTTCTTTCAACAAAAGAAAAGTAAAGACACAGTGGGCCAGGGGTGGGGTGCGGAGGTCAGGCTGAATTAAAAGAAAATGGAAAATGCTAAAAAACGGCTGGACACGAGGGTTGAGCTCTCTTTCTCTCGCTCTCTTTCACTCACTTTCTCCTTCCTCCATGATAAAGACACCCAAATGTGCTTGGCGTGTGTCAAGCGGCCACCATTGGGCGGGCAGGGCAGGGGGAAGTTGTTGTGTCAGGGTAGAAGTTGTTGGTCAACTGGGCAGGCTTTTGTTTCGCACGAATCCTTTCGCCAAAAAAAAAAAAAAAAAAAAAAAAATAAAGAAAAAAAAACGAACAAAAATGTAACAAAGTGCGTTAGAAGGGCGGGGGGTGGGGGTATGCGAATCGTAACGGCTCTACGCACATACAGTAAATGCCAGCTACAAGCGACCAGACTTTTTTTTTAGATAACTTTTTATGATTTAGTGAAAATCAACAAATCCAAAATTTCCGAATCGTTCTAAAATTCGCTCATTAGCTTTTGGGTGCTCTTACTTTCAGTACGATTCGTTCTTAAAATCTTAAATCAGCATTACAAATTCTTAAGTCTTGTAAAATATAAATTAAATTAAAATCATTTCGTGCTTAAAGTAAAAATAAACGAAAATGCTACCGAGTGTATTTTTCTTTCAAAAAAAATTCTCAACAAAATTCCAAAATTTTTTTAGTTTGAGTACAAACGGAACTGATCTAAGGTAATTAGAGAGGTGAGCTTCAGGCTGTTGCTAACAGCATGTTGCTAACAGGATGTAGCTAACAGCATGTTGCTAACAGGACGTTGCTTGTTAGCAATCCTGTTGGATGTTGCTAAATGTTGTAAGGATGTTGTTGTTAGCAATGTTGATGTTGTAAGATGTTGCTAACAGGATGTTGCTAACAGGATGTTGCTAACAGGATGTTGCTTGTTAGCAATCCTGTTGGATGTTGCTAACAGGATGTTGCTAACAGGATGTTGCTAACTGGATGTTGCTAACAGGATGTTGCTAACAGGATGTTGCTTGTTAGCAATCCTGTTGGATGTTGCTAACAGGATGTTGCTTGTTAGCAATCCTGTTGGATGTTGCTAACAGGATGTTGCTAACAGGATGTTGCTAACAGGATGTTGCTAACTGGATGTTGCTAACAGGATGTTGCTAACAGGATGTTGCTTGTTAGCAATCCTGTTGGATGTTGCTAACAGGATGTTGCTAACAGGATGTTGCTAACAGGATGTTGCTAACAGGATGTTGCTAACTAGATGTTGCTAATAGGATATTGCTAACAGGATGTTGATAACTGGATGTTGCTAACAGGATGTTGCTAACAGGATGTTGCTAACTGGATGTTGCTAACAGGATGTTGCTAACAGGATGTTGCTAACAGGATGTTGCTAACAGGATGTTGCTAACAGGATGTTGCTAACAGGATGTTGCTAACAGGATGTTGCTAACAGGATGTTGCTAACAGGATGTTGCTAACAGGATGTTGCTAACAGGATGTTGCTAACAGGATGTTGCTAACAGGATGTTGCTTGTTAGCAATCCTGTTGGATGTTGCTAACTAGGATGTTGCTAACAGAATGTTGCTAACAGGATGTTGCTAACTGGATGTTGCTAACAGGATGTTGCTAACAGGATGTTGCTTGTTAGCAATCCTGTCGGATGTTGCTAACAGGATGTTGCTAACAGGATGTTGCTTGCAAGCAATCCTGTTGGATGTTGCTAACTGGATGTTGCTAACAGGATGTTGCTAACAGGATGTTGCTAACAGGATGTTGCTAACAGGATGTTGCTAACAGGATGTTGCTAACAGGATGTTGCTAACAGCATGTTGTTAACAGGTTGTTGCTAACAGGATGTTGCTAACAGAATGTTGCAACAGGATGTTGCTAACAGAATGTTGCTAACAGGATGTTGCTTGTTAGCAATCCTGTTGGATGTTGCTAACCGGATGTTGCTAGACATTTCGTTGCCTACTTTCCGGCTTAATCATTGCAGCCCTATTGCAAGGTCCCAAATTGCAACGAAGAATATGGTTAGGCTAAGTTGCAATCAGGTGCAAATTAAAATCTTATTGGTATTAATTTCAGATCAAAGAGTATTGACTTAGCCTTTTTTTTTAGCTTTTCCATTTCAATATTTATATTCAGATAAAGGTCTTAATTGTACGACATAAAGTAAAAAAAAAGGGCTATGTTTTCAATTTTTTTTACTTTATAATGATTTTAAGGAATGACAGGTGAAATACTGATTCAAAAATAATGGCAAAATAGAGATTTATAGAACTTAGCGAAACCGACGGATTTCTAAACCCAAAAGTTTTAGAATCTTATGCATGAATGGTACTTTGAAATGGTTTTTAGTTGGTTCAAAATCTTCAGTACTTTTTTTTTTAAATAAATAATAATCGATTCGTAAGGGATTGAACGGGCTTTTTCCAATGATTCAAGTGTAGTTTGTATTTTGCTTTTAACTATAATCAATAACTGCCTATTGCGTTGCTCGGGTCTCTTCTTGTATTGAAATGGTTTTTGCACAAAACACAAATTTAAGAATTATTTTAACCTAAACTTACCTTACGCGGAACGGGACCAACTTTGAACGACATTAAAAATATAACAAAAAATATTTAGCAATTGGGATTTTTTTTATTAAATTGCTTAAAAAAATCTGTTTGTGCTAAACTTTCCACGCACTCACTTCATCATTTTGTGACACTGATAACTAATGTTCTTTTTCGGTATCGAACGGACTTGAAAAATGGACTAAAGGAAACCAAAATTTGCGTTAATCGCGATTGCATTGGTCCCTTTTTTTTTAAGATAAATTATGATGTAAGAGACATTTTGTAGAATACTCTTTATCATGTATGATCTTTCTAAAGAAGATAATAACAAATAAAGCATGCAATTTAAAATGGCAAAAAAAAAAGAAAATGCACTTTTGCAACTTTGTCTCTTGATATACCATTGAGATTAATGACCATATGTTCACTTTAATTAAAATTAGTTAAATTTGAATGATTCTTTACCATAATATGAATAAACAGAGAGATTTAAAGAACTTTTATTTTTAGCCTGGTGGACTTTTGGAAATGCCCATATAAGACTTAATTTAAGCTTAAACAATATTAAAATCAGTTTTTAAAATTCTTAAAACAAGCTCGAAACGTGCTTAACATATGCAAACCGGCCTTGAAATCAAGAATATGGGGGTTAAAAAACTTTTTAATAAAGCATTTCGTACCTAAAACAAGAATTAATTTTTAAACGAAAGCAGGAAATTTCTGGATTTTTTCTGTGACTGTGACCAGGCCCCCAAAGTATGCAAACTTTTTTTCTACAATTAAAAGAGGGCTACCTGAAACTGATTTGCTTATGATTACGTAAAACAGCTGTTCGCAGCTGCTCCATACAAAATAAGCAGTGTGACCATGACCAAATTGCAGACAATACGGCAACTCTTATGTTAGTTGGATGGCCACACTGCTCCCTTGGTAGGGAGCAGCTGCAAACAGCTGTTTTACGAAATCCAAAGCAAATTAAAATCAAAAGCCAATTAGGGTCAGGAATCGCTCTATTATTTTTTGAACGATATGGCAGCATCTTACATAATCCACATTGTGGATTATACACAATCCACATTGTGGATTATACACAATCCACATTGTGGATTATACACAATCCACATTGTGCATTATCCACAATCTACTCAGATTGTCGGAACAGCCAAAGGAATACAAAAATAATTAGTATTTTCCTTAATTATTCAAATTCATAAACATAGCATACTTTGATGGGCAAAAATCATGATTTTTTATTTATTTATTTATTTATTGATAAAATGTCATAATACACAGTCGAAGTAGGCTTTGCCTTCTCGTTGATATTAAAGTCAATCCAAGATTTATGAATTTTAGTGCATGGGCAACATTTTTCACTGTACACTCACACACACACACACGCACACGCACGCACAGCCGCGCTCGTTTGGACAATTGGCCCTGGCTACCCCTTTGCAATTCGCCCCCCCCCCCCCCCCCCCAACCCAGCCTATCTACCGTTGCGTCGCTGCTCTGCCTACACCCCCCTTCGGCCGTGCAGAAAAGCTGACCAGCACAAAAAAAAAAAAAAAAATAAAATAAAAAAAAAAGCAAAAGCAAACGCACCAAATTACATAGAAAATATACAGCAGCAGCACCCACAACAACAATATACAAAAAACCAGCCAAAATCTCTGGCAGAAGAAGAAGAAAATAATAATAAAAAAAAAAAGGGTTACGAGAAATTGCGTTGGCAAAAGTAAAGAAATGTAAAGAAAATTACAAAATCACCCCCTTTGGCCAGGCTTACATGCTTACAGTTATTACCGTGATAAGGTGGACGTATGTATGTGTTGCCTGGCAGGTTGTCGGAGAGCGAGGGGGGGGGTGGGTCTGCAATTGCCTTGGACAGTTTCTATTTGCTGCTGGAGCCTTCGTTTGAGCTTATCTGCGGGCCTCCGGAAATGAGTTGTGTAAAAGCGCAAGTTGCAATTTTATGGTTTAAATGTGGGCGAAAGAAAAGGCTAAAGCAAGGCACATGGCACAAAGGTAAAGAGAAGAGAAATAAGACAATGTGACTTACCTATAAACAATGTACCAACTGAACGACATTTGCCCTTTTTTGAAAGGACTAACAAAACAATTATATAATTATATTATGATTAAGGAAAACAAGCTTAAAATTAGTTTCATAAGTGAGCCAAATGCAATTTGGAATATATTGAACACGACACGATGACTGTAAGTCCGCATTTACACGATGAAGTTTGCTTCATGAAGCTCTCTTCACGAAGAAGCTTTGCTTCATGAAGTTCGATTTCAATTCGCCTGAGAACAAGAGTTATCGATAAGCAAATAACCCACAAATCAACCCTGCATCAGTTCTATCGGAACAAACAATGGAGAATGATCGAAAAGCTTCACGCCGCGGTAGGTCATGAAGCTTTGCCTGCTTCGGCTGGCACCTCTTCACCTCTTCCCCAAACAAAACTATAAAACTCATGAAGCGGACTAAGCAGCAAAACACAACACGCACGACTTTACAAATAGTGAAAAATCAGAATTTTGACGAATCGTCCTCTGAATTTCGTTTATCTCTGGTGTTCCCATACGATTTCAGTCGTTTTAGGGATCGAAAGCGATTTTTAGAACACATGGGTACGTAGTTGCTATATACAGGGTTGCCCATATTCGACGGACCCATCTGGCAACGCCATAACTTTTGACAGAGATGTCAGATCGCTTAATGACATACCGCGTTTGAAGCGTCAGTCCAAGCAGATTTTTACCATGGAACAATACACGCCACGCGAGCGCTCTGAAATAGTTGAAATTTACATTCAACAGAACAAGTCAATTGTGAAAACTCAACGATCAACGATTATCATGTCCGATGAAGCCCATTTCACATTGAATGGGACCGTAAATAAGCAAAATTGCCGTATTTACGCCACTGAAAATCCTCAGGAGATTCAAGAAGTGCCTCTTCATGACGAAAAAGTCACAGTTTGGTGCGGCGTTAGTGCGAAAACGGTCATTGGGCCGTTTTTCTTCCAAATGAAAATGGGCGCATGCGACATGATGACCAATTTTGTGATGCCAATTATTCGTCGAAAGCGTATGAGGCAGTTCTGGTTTCAACAAGACGGCGCTCCACCGCACACAAGTCGCATAACAATCGATTTTCTGAAGAATGTCGAAAAGTGGTGATTTGGACTGGCCACCGCGTTCGCCCGATTTGACGCCGCCTGACTTCTTCTTGTGGGGATATTTGAAGTCAAAGGTTTACGTTAACAAGCCAAGGACCGTAGAAGAGCTCAAGGACAACATTCGTGAAGAAATAGCCGCTATTCCGGCCGAAAACGATGGAAAATGCTGCAAAAAGGGCACAATACGCCATCAACGCCAGAGGCGGCCATTTGAGAGATATCATATTCAAAAAATTGATGTAAACAAATCTACTTGGAACAAATTAAATGATTAAGATTGCCAACCGCCAAATTTTTTTTTTTTTTTTCTTTGATTTTTAAAAAAAAACATGGGTCCGTCGAATATGGGCAACCCTGTATACAAAAAAAAGGGTCTTTACAATGGCGCATTTTAAAGTTGCTGGCCATTTGTTAAATTGTTAAGATCAGCTAAGCAGAATTGATCAATGGCAGGTATGCCAACAGCGGCGCACATATTAGATATTGAGACTTGGGATGGTCGTAAAGAAATTTCCTTAACATATTCTTAAAGGTAAGCATGTAGCCTATTTTAGCTATATTTTTTTTTATTGTGTTCAAAAATTCTTATAAAAAGTCTGATTCCTTTTAAAAGGATTCAAAGTTTAAAGGACTTCTTTGGACTGACTTGTGTAGCTATCGATCAACTGATAAATTATGAATTCAAGTTGTATTTCTGACGGATTTAAATCGTTGCTCCTGCGGCATATTAATAAACAGACCAACCAGACAGGCACACAAACATACAATAACAAGTTCATGCATATGCATATATTATAAAATATGCTTACCCCACTCCCACACTTTCTCCCTCCCTCCCTCCTCTTTCTCTCTATATATGTGTATGTTTATGTATGTTGTTGGTCAAGCAAATACAGGCAAATCAAACGCAAAATCCACCTCTGCCCAAAATACAAAATTAGACGTTGACGTCGACGTAGGCAGCAAATGAAAAATTACATAAAAACCAAATTTATATATATATGTATGTATGTGTGTGTAAAATAAAAAAAAAAAACGAGAGGAAAATCTTCCCTTAACTTTTTATTTCGATGTTATGTAGTTGACAGTCCAGACGCCCCCTTTTTCTTGTGTTGTTGTTTGTTTGTTGTTGTTTTTTAAGTAGGAAATTGTGTCCAAGCTATACATCGTCTGTCATCTCTGGTCGCTGTCTCTCTTATCAAATGATTTTCTTTTGTAAACTTTCGCTGGCCGTCAAGGCGGGACAAGGACAAGGCAACCCTTTTAGTCCAGGCCCCAGAAGGGGTGGCATTGGCAGATCCAAAGCTAATGTCGCATACGCTTGTTCCCAGTTTTTCTTCTTTTTTTGTGTTTTTTACGTGATTTTGCATTTTGGTTTTGTGTTTTTTAACCCAAATATTCCACTGTGGGAACTAAGTCAGTGTGTCTACTCTCGCTCTCTGTGTGTGTGTGTGTGTGTGTGTGTTGGTGAAGCATACAATTTTGTTTGGTCATAAATTAAACATGCAGCCCACAAAAGTATGCTATGCTGAATGCGCTGAAGCGTGCGAATGCCAAAGCAAACCAAGCAAACTTGCGCATGTGTTTACCAGAATCCAAGCCAAATCTCCTTCAAAATGGCATTTGTTTGTGTGGTCGCAGAACTTGAAAACTACTTTGCATAAGACAAAATGCTGTAAACACACACACACACGTCCCCCCGCCTGGTTACAAACAAAAACTTGCCTTGATTATAAATTTCAACTTAATTACAAAAACAGAATTTAATCCTTTCAAACTGTGTCGCAGGCTGTCCATGTGTGTGTGTGGTATTCCAAGGGACGCACACTAATTTATGGCCAGCAAACTATCCGCACTACAAATACAAAACGCCTGCAGCAGTGACTGAAATTAGAATTTGGCACAGTGGAACAAAATGTGTTGATCAAGTGGACCAAGCAAAGTTGATCACAAAATTTATCTAACTTATTTGTTTTATATAAACGAGTTCGCTTCTGGGTAGTTTTTTTTCAGGTTCAGTTATGCTGAGCAGACTCTAAAGGTCTGTGATCCTAGGTTCTAGGTTCATAAAGTAGGGTTTGTTCGGTTTTGAATATTAAATTGGCGTGAATATTAAATTTATTTTAAATTAAGCTCAAGCTCTAGCTCTAAATCCCATCCTTGGGGTACATTTGTACCCCATGAAACTTTCAATGCTAGATTAAAGAATATGTTAACATTATATTGCGCAAAATTAAAGCACCAAGTATTTTAACAAAAAATCAATATTGAAGAAGGACCAAAAAATTTATAAAATTATAATTTATTATTTTTTTTTCTTCCCCCAAAGGGAAAACCCCCCCCCCCCGTTTAACAAAATCCATTATATCTTGTATTCTAAGTTCCAATCTTAAGGCCTATTCTCAGATCCGCGGAAAATGTATGATGCTAAATTGCTCATAATAAATTTAGCATCCACAAAAACGTCCAGTGTGACCTTATATCTGCCAAAGAGGCCAAATAAGAGAACAACCACACTGGTGGTCGGCTGTTTTTTGTTTACAAATGCCAAGCGCTTCTACAGTCATTCGCTGATAGTCAAATATTTAATAATAAAATGCAATTGAGTCCAATACCGAATTAACTAACCTTCTTTTTTTAGTTCGGAGCCAATGCTTTCCCATGAACTTTTGGCATCAATGTGGTCAAAGTGATTCTTGTCTGTAATATCCCACAGACAACGTCGACCTTCAATAGCCTTTAGCTGGGCGATTTTCTCCTCTCGCTTGAAGCTTTCCATTCTTTTCCTTTTACGACCCTGTTTTTTCCCTCCATGTTGTAATTTATGACGGCGGAAAATTAAAATGCACTTTGTTTATTATCGTGCATCAGCTGTTTGCCAATCCACTCACGATCCACACAGTCATCGATATGCGAACTATCGATAGGCCAATTGTGTATTTATTATCGTGTCTCAGAACACAGAAAATAAACGCAGCGGCGGAAAGTTTTCGCGACTGTTTTTTTTATATGGAGTTCGTCAAAAAAATTTAGTCTCCGCGCATCTGAGAATAGGCCTTTAGGCTTAAAATCAGGGCTGAAAGCCTCTTAAAATTCAAAAGGGAATTACACCAGGATTCCAACGCAGGTTCAGCTTCACGGAGCAGGTTTAAGATGGCGATTGAATCGTTTTCGTTTCAAAAATTATAACTTTTGAACCAAATGACTCAATTGCATAATTTAAAAGGCAAATAATAGATAATTATTTAACCTATAAAATGAATGTTTGAAAAGGCCCCAAAGCTGCCTAGAGGCTTACCATTTAAAGTCACAATTTGTTGAAAAAAAATATTTTGGTAACAATAAAAATCATTTTTAACAGAAAATAATATTTTTTGTAAAATAAAAATATTTCTAACAATTTTTAGTTTTTTTGATTTAAAAATTATTAAAAAAATTAATTTTTTTTCCGTTTTTTTTTACATTTTTTCAAAAGTTTTTCGAAAATATTTTTAACTATTCCAAGAAAAGGTATACAAATAGATTAATCATTTCTAAACTAGGTTAAGGAATAATCAAGATTTTTTCAAAAATATGGCAAATATATAAAAATTTTAAATATTTTTTTATTTTCCCTCAAAAGTTGAAAAATAGTGAATAAAAATTTGTTTTTTTTTTTAACTTTTTTTAAATTTTTTCAAAGTTTTTTTCCAAAATAATTTTAACTATTTATAAGACAAGGTATAGATTAATCATTTTTACATATTAAATAGTGGATTCTCACTCTTTCCGGGGTTCCAATGCCGCTGAGATGAAAAAAATGGTCCGGTAAGATGAGACCAACATGTCTTTTTTACCTATTGTATCTAACAATTGCAGAGGCAACCACGAGCAGCTGAAACTTTTTGAAATAGGTTAAGGAATAATCAAAGATGATATTCTGAAAACATGGAAAATATAAAAATTGTGCATTTTTTTATTTTCCTTTCAAAAGTTGACAAAATAAAAAATTTTTTTTGTTATATACATAATGAATACATCAAAAAAAATGACGACTCGTTACCTAGTTTTCGAGATATTCTACCTGAAAGCGACAAAATTACCAAAAAATTGTGTGTTTTTTCGGAGCTCAAACCTTTAATTTTGACTGGGTTCGTTCAGGTTCGAACCCTTACCCTACTCTGGATTCGGTTCCACAACCGGTCCCTTCATCAGAACCTGGGTTCCGGTTTATTGGTTGATAGCTCTTTTTTTGTATATAAAAGTAATTTCAATAAATTTAGACGAGATGCCGCCACCGTCTTTTGGCTTGGAAGTCAAGCACATGATTTTGTCTGTGAAACCTTAAAAAACCGACCCCTTCCAATGAGCTATCTGCGTTTTAGTACTGTATTGACCATATTTTGTGATTATCTCGTGGCTGGAGTCTCAAATCACTTTCTTCAAATATGCAGTCCTGTGTTTTAATGATTGCCAGTGACCGTGACAATCACAGAATCCGGGTTGTCTCATCCCTAACTTAAAGTGTTCAGCCACACACACATACGTACTTTAAATTCCAGAAAATTTTTTTTTCTACAAATGGACCCGCCACAGCACGGCTTTGACTGGCATATTGTGAGTGAAATGTTAAAAGAACTTTTTGTGATTTGGTTAAAAAAATATTACTTTCCTTGTATTCACAGTGCCATTGTATCTCCATACGAACAAAATAATACACAGAAATACGTTTTAAATTCTTCCTGGGGGGAAATAAACAGTCCAGTTTTTTTCATAATAATGAAATATTTCAAACACATCAAAGTCAAAAATAATTTTTTTCTTTCTTATTATTTTAGATCCGAACCCCCATCGATAAGAAAACAGGGTTAGGTTCGGTTGGTTCTCGTGATTATTTTCAATGGGGTTCGGGTTCCCGGTTCGGTTCAGGCATCACCAGAACCTGAACCGAACCGGTTCTGAAGGGTTCAGTTCCGGACCGGTTTGCAGCCCTGGTTTTTTTTTTTAAAACCGAAAATAGGTCAACTTTGACGGGTTGTATCTTCTAAAATAAAAAATCGCATTTTATTAAGGGTTGCATATTTGAAATCGTTGAAGAATTCCTATAAGATGGATTCAAATTTTGATTTTGCAACCTCATTTGTTCCACGGGCGCCACTGTGCGAAGTTCAGCTTCGAAACCAGGTTCAGAAAATATTATGAAAAATAAAAGCTTGGCTGAAGATAAAAAAAGAGTTTCTTACAGCTGCTAAAAAATAGAGTTTTCTTGAGAATACAAAAGCGTAATAAACCCTATCCTCTTGGGTATAATAAGGCAGTTTTTTTTCCTAAATCTGTTCCATAACAGTAGGGGGAAATAGTTTATTCCTTAAATTTAAGCCAAACTCTCTTAAAGAGAGAGAGCTAATTGAAATGACAAATTATTTGCAGGCTAGATATGTATGAAACTAAGTCGGGAGAATTCAGAGGAAATCTGTCAGACCTTTTAAACGAATAGTAAAGAAACTTCATGAAGTTTGCTTCATCATGTAAATCCCGTCTAATTCCTTCAACTATCTTCAGTTTTCGTTCACTGTGCAAGTGTACAAAGGACAGCTAAGAAACATGGACTGTTGGTTCATGATGGATATTTCAAGCGCATTAGTTTGCTTATCCACACAAACACACACACACACACCCGCACACTCTCGCCTAGTTTAGAATTGAAAAGCTCAAGTTTAGTGTGGCATACAATCAGGCGTCCAAGTTGTTTACTTCCACCCCCCCACCACCTTCACTCCCTTTAATATGTACATACTTACCATATATAGCCGTACGGGGCCATTAGGCACTTTTGGCCTGATCAGCACCACATACACTACACAACTTACACCTGCCCAACACAGCCACCGCCTCGAGATTGCCAAACCAATTTCCACACAAAAATTTTAAATTTCCGACACACGAAGGACGAAGATTTGCGAATGCCAAACTGAAGGGTGCCCTCCAGGCAACTCACCCTCCACACACACACACATGCATGGCCAACTTAACTTACAATAAAAGCCATCGCCCAGCCTCCTGCCAACTTCTATTCCACGACAATTTGGTTGTCCCCCCCTGCCCCACGCCACTCTTGTTGCCGTATGTAAACCTGTTTAAGTTGTGTGTAGGTAGTGGGGGGGGGGGGGGGGCTCATTGCTTGAACGCACTATTTTACATACGTAATGCGAACTTCATGGCGTTTCCTTTTTTTTTTTTTGTCATAAAAGCCGTTGGCTATGGCGTTGGAAATTAGCGTAGCGTCTGGACCTAAGCTCCATCCTTGGGTGACTTTTGGAAATGAGAAAAAGAGGAAAGATATGGTAGATAACCCCCCTTGGAACACACAAATCATATTACTTTACATTTGATTTAAACTGAAAATCATATAAAATTTAACATGATAACTGCCCTTAAAAGTATGCAACCTGTATTTAATTTTATAATTATCCATTTGAACGATTTGGTTCTGATAGCGTCATACATAATTTACACTGAGCAAATATAGAAGCTAAATAAAAAAAAAAAAAAAAATTCTGGTCTAATAAAGAAAACGCGAATAGTTATGATCAAAAATGGTTTTATTGTTTTTCAAAGTATTCTCCAGCAGAAGATTTATACACTTTTGCATGCGCTCAAACCAATTGTCGAAGCACTTTTTCCACTCCGATTGAGACACCTCCAAAAACATGGTTCTTGAACTCTTCAACAGCATCTTTTGGCGACGAAAATCGTTAAGCACGCATTTTTCCCTTGAATAAAAAGAAGTCATTGGGTGCCAAGTCAGGGCTGTACGGCGGATGACCCATCAATTCGACGTTTTGGGCGGTCAAAAAGGCGCTGGTGTGAGCTGATGTGTGTCTCTTGTTCGTTTTTCGAATTTCTCTAAAGACTTCAGAGGCAAACAAATTGTGGTGTACCACTTAGAATTGACCGTCCTAAGTTGCTCAAGCGGAACAGTCGCCATATGAACAGTTTTACCGAAGAAACAGGCGACCATTTGCTTCGAAGTGCTTCTTCCACGAACGACTTTCGTTGGATTTGGCTCGTCTTCGAAGACCCACACGGTGGATTGCTGTTTTCCATGATTCGTCACCTGTGACGATCTTATAAACGTCTTTTGAAACACCGCGAATATGTTTTTTCAAAATTTCTTTGCACCAATCCACACGAGCCTTTTTTTCTAACGATCCAACGAGAACAAAAATTTTTTACGCCCAGGTGTTCATGCAATATCGAATGTATGCTGGTGGAAGAAATGCCCAAGGATGTCTCTATCTCACGGTATGTCACATGACGATCTTGCATTATCAGTTCACGCACGGCATCAATGTTTTCTGGTACAACGACTGTTTTTGGACAACCTTCACGACCTTCGTCTTCGAGCGAACCAATTTTTCCTAGTGCTATAGGATGGTGCTTCATCGCCATACAAAGATTTAAGTTTATCGTTGCACTCGTCAAAAGTTCTGAAAAATGATTGGACGAAAATGTTCACGAGTTAATTCCATTTTTCTGCCGAGGTAAGTTTTTGATTAATCGTTAATCGATATCAAATGTGGTCACACATGAAAGAGTTGTATGGAGCTTTTATCGATAAAAGTCCAAACTTTTTTTGGGAAAAGACCAATTGGTCCTAAAATGGCTAGAAGTGACCTAGGATAGAAACTTAATTAGCAACCCACGTATTGGAGTTGGCTTTACCCTCTCGTTTTATCTTTTGATGAATTTCGTTAAGATTAACGCTCAAAGTTTTTGAGATAATCATTAATTTCACGTTTATGAAGTTCTGGTATTTTGTGCCTGTAAAAATCATACTTGAAATAAGTGTGACCCATTTATTTTTAGTATTTAGAAATACTTAGTAAGAGTAATTCAAATATCTTTAAAAATTTGAGTTTATTCAAATGACCTTGATTAACCAAAGCAGAGAGAGAGAGAGCCTAATGGAAAAGTGAGAATTGTTTTGCCACATACACCCGAGCGGCTTACTGTTGATTTCATTTCAAAAAAAGTGATTCTAAACTGTATATTTTTTTGTTAGCTTAGTTTTGCCAATGAACAGGTTCCCCTCCCCCCCCGCCGTCCAGAGTTGGAAATCCAATTTGCTGTAAGTATTATTCAATATATATTGGAACTTTTAAGCGATGTCTGCCAGCAGCTGCCAGCGAAGGCCGTCAGCGAAGGGACTTGTGAGTGACGCAGACGAGCAGCAGCAAGTAAAAGGCAATAGAGTGGGGGGAGGGATGGTAAGAAGGACATGTGAATGTGGCATTGCGTACGTTCGACCGTACGTCTCTCACACACACACACACATACATATATGCATACATTTTTTACAGCGTCAGGACAGACTTTGGCAGCTTTCTCGTTTCCTGTTTTTTTTTTTTTTTTTGCATTTTTTACTGGACGTCAAGTCTTACGTGCGATTACGTTCTTTCTGCCTGGGCACATGTGCGTCCCCTGCATATGTGTGTGTGTGCGTGCTACCCCCATTTGACTTTCACTTTCGTCTGGACTTGCCCCCAACGCGTTGCCCGCTGGCAAAAAAAAAAAAACCGAGAGGCTGAAAGCAAAAAGCGTTTTGTGTGTCTGTCTATTTGTTTATTTGACAACATTTTGTGCGTCTGTGTGTGTGTTATTTATGCGCCTGTGTGTATGCTTTTAAATTTTTTATTCCAATGGAAATTCAAACTGAAAAGTCAACATTTGGCAGGCTTCATCTTTAAGGCAATTAAACTCATTTGCTTAACCCTTTGATGGCCCCTTTGTGACCAACTGTACTTTTACTTTTTTTGTATTGTTGGACATTGAATTATTACCAAAAATTTAAAAACCATTATAAACAGATAGAAAAAGGGGAAAGCCACCACTTACCACCTCCGCTCTCCATTATATACTCCATCTACTATATATATATATATATACACCAAGACGAAGAAGAAGAAAAAATTCGTAACACCGAAAATTGCGCGCGAATAAAATGAAATCAACAGCAGCCGAAAGAAGTATAAAAAAAAAAAAAAACATCCACTTTTTCCACTTTTTTTTTTTTGTTTTGTCCTTGTCGACGGTTGGTCTAACTGGACTGGCCCCGGCTGGAGTGGGCGGTTTGGGTCGTTGTTGCTGCGTACTACCAATTTGCTAGTGACCATAATCAACCCCTTTATTTTTCTTGATTTTTTTTTTTTTTTTTTTGTCAGCCTTTCGTTTTGTTTGGTTGGGCTAAGTATGCAAAAAAGTGCGTAAGACGACAAAGAGGAGGCGATAAGAAACAGTGACATAGACAGGGTCTTGCGACCGAAGAGGGGGGGTGGTAATAACGAGGCCTGATCAGTCCTAAAAACAAAATATTTGAATAAAATTATACTAGAAAATGTGACGAAGAAAGAAGACTTCAAGCAAAGTCAACAAAAATAAAAGAAGTCTCTTCTACGCTTAACTACACGCGTGTGCGATGGCGCATTACAATAAGAAACCATTCCATTTTGATTTAAGGGGGTTTTATATAGATTTCTGCAGATTTATATAAACAAGACAATTTTTTTTTGAATACGAGGACGGCTACAAAAATAAAAGAAGTTTCTTAAACGCCTAACTACACGCGTGTGCGATGGCGCATTACTATAAGACGCCATTCCATTTTGTTTTAAGGGGGTTTTATATAGATTTCTGCAGATTTATATAAACAAGACAATTTTTTCTTGAATTCGAGGGCTGCTACAAAAGTTCTCGGACTAGCTTAAACACATACTTACCAATCTGAAAAATTCCAATATCACGGTTTCGGGCAAAATTACGCAAAAACCAATTGGACTATCGTTTAGAAGATACATTAAAAAACAATTATGCATTAACAGCTATAACAATCAACGATAATCCATCCAACTTTTACTTCACGAGACAAAACTACTTAGGGCTATGGCGCATTACGATGACAGGCCATTCCATTTTGGTTTAAGGGGGTTTTATACATTTCTGCAGATTTATATAAACAATAGAATTTTTTTTTTAGTTCGAGGGCGGCTACAAAAATAAAAGAAGTCTCTTCAACGCTTAACTACACGCGTGTGCGATGGCGCATTACGATGAGACGTCATTCCATTTTGGTTTAAGGGGGTTTTATAGATTTCTGCAGATTTATATAAACTATTTTTTTTGAATCGAGGGCGGCTACAAGTTCTCGGACTGGCTTAAACACATTTTGGGCCCTTAGACTACTTACCATCTGAAAAATTCCAATTCAGTTCGGGCAAAATTACGCAAAAACCAATTAGACTATCGTTTAGAAGATACATTGAATAAAGCAACAGTAAACAATCACGATAATCCATCTACTACTTCCGAGACAAAACTACTTAGGGCGATGGCGCATAACGATGAGACGCCATTCCATTTTGGTTTAAGGGGGTTTTATAGATTTCTGCAGATTTATATATACAAAACATTTTTTTTTTAAATCGAGGGCGGCTACAAAAGTTCTCGGACTGGCTTAAACACACATTTTGGGCCCCTTAGACTACTTACCAATCTGAAAAATTCCAATATCACGGATTCGGGCAGAATTACGCAAGAAACAATTGGACTATCGTTTAGAAGATACATTAAAAAACAATATTGCATTAACAGCTATAACAATCAACGATAATCCATCTAACTTTTACTTCACGAGACAAAAACTACTTAGGGCGATGGCGCATTACGATGACAGGCCATTCCATTTTGGTTTAAGGGGGTTTTATAGATTTCTGCAGATTTATATAAGCAAGACAATTTTTTTTTGAATTCGAGGGCGGCTACAAAAGTTCTCGGACTGGCTGAAACACATATTTTGGGCCCCTAAGACTACTTACCAATCTGAAAAATTCCAATATCACGGATTCGGGCAAAATTACGCAAAAACCAATTGGACTATCGTTTAGAAGATATATTAGAAAACAATATTACATTAACAGCTATAACAATCAACGATAATCCATCTAACTTTTACTTCACGAGACAAAACTACTTAGTGCGATGACGCATAACGATGAAACACCATTCGATTTTAGTTTAAGGGTGTTTTATAGATTTCTGCAGATTTATTTAAGCAAGACAATTTTTTTTTTTTAATTCGAGGGCGGCTACATAAGTTTTCGGACTGGCTGAAACACATATTTTGGGCCCCTTAGGATTCTAAGAAGAATTTTTTCTTATAATTTTGTTTTAAAATTAAAATTCCAATATTAATATTGAAGATCGTTAGTACTTGCCCCAGTTGAGGTACAGAATTTTCTCAGTTTTAGTGATCAAATCTCAATCAGGACTCTCCACCCCTTCCCTTAGCCCCCCCCCCCTTTCTCTGTGTGCGGGCGCTGTCCACTGTCTACGCACGTGTCATCGATCAAAGCGCTGCTAACTACGCTTCATGCATATTCAAATGATGCCAAAAAGGAATCACGGCAACGAAAATCAAGCCTACGCACTTAAGAGCAGCGGCGCTGCTTCTCCCCATTTCCTCCCAGCCAACCGCCCCAGTCAACCGCTTCCAGGCCATAAAACGCGACAAAAAAAAAAAAGAGAAGAAAAATTAAAATACGCACAAAGTTTTGACAGCTGAATTGGCATAATGATGGGGTTAGTGACGCCGCCGCCCCGCGTTGGCTGTGGCGGGGGCAGGGCAGTTTACCGCATTGTCACTGCTCCGCCTGCTCGTTGTCTGTCCAACCGATTTTTCCCTTTTTTTTTTGGCCATCATCATCGTTAATTTTATCTACGCAAATGCAAAATAATTACTTTACTTTTTCTTTGGTTTTTCCCTTCTTACATTTTTGTTGTATTGAAAAGCATTTTAAAATTCAGCGCCAGCTGTCCCATCTTATATATACAATATATATATATATATATAATTCGTTTTTTTTCGCTTTTTGTTTTTTAATTAAACAAAAGGGTTAAAAAGTTTTTTGCTCGCCAACGAAAAATCTATGTGAAAAAACGGGGGTAAAATCAAATTTTTGCCCTCGCCTCGTTTTCGTTTTCAGTTTCTATTTAGTTTTCATTTATTTTTAAAAGGAAAATTTTAATAACCAAGGGTTGGCCATAGACCCTTAGGACCTTCGTGGTGCGTTGCGGGGCAAAGGGGGGGATGGGCACAAAGAAAATACATTAATGTAATTTTTCTACAGCGTTTTCTCTCGCTTTTTTTTTGTTTTGAGTGGGTGGGAGTATACCCCTTTTTTTTCTTCTTCTAATGTCCGGTCTTGTCTTTTCTGTTTCAGTTTCTGTTTCTGTCTTTTTTTTTCTTGTCTGCCTGGCATGTGTTTATCTTCACGTCTCAGTTGTCAGATTTTTGGGTCCAATGTAAATGGAAATTTTATAAATGTTTCATTACATTAATTTGGCTTTGAAGCGAAATAGTTGACAAAAAGTTTTGTTCACATTGAAAGAAAGGTGCCACCCGGTTGGTCCAAGGGGGTTGAGAATGGGGGATTCTTTAGAACTTTTACATTGAAATGTTGGACATTCATTTTAACCTTTTAAAAAGTTTACTATTTTTTAAAGATTCAACGTTTAGAGAACTGCTTAAGCTTTTCGGTAATTAGTCTTTCCAGATGTAGAAATAACAGACAGACAGAGATAAAAAATACCGCCATACTAAAATTGAAACTGGTTCCGGAATCATTTTTGATCCTGGAAAATACAATAACTACCTTCATATAACCAGCTCAAACACCTAGCTTTAAGTTGATAGCAGGGATTAATCCCGAAATGAATATCGGTTCCGGTACCGGTTTCGGTACGTACCGAAATGAAAATATCGGTTAAAGGTTATATTTCGGTTTTCAAGTAATTTCGATTTCCGGTTTCGATACGGTACCCAGATTTTTATTTCGATTTTTATTTTTTTTTTAATGTTCAAAAATTAAAATTGTTTCACAATATCCAAAAAAAATGGATGTGTTAAAATTAAAAAAAAATTTATTTTGAGACTATGCCACATGAAACAACGTTTTTTTAAATATTCCGATTTTTATCCGTTTTTATTTTTGACAAACAATTTCAATTTATTATTTTATATAAAATCGTTCTAAAATTAGAAAAACATTTCTTAATTATGGTTTGAAATAATCGGTCTCTAAATATCTTCTATATTCCTGCCATAAAAAGAGATATTTTAACCCATACTATTAGACTAGTTTTCTATATAGCTTCCATAATACGTTGGTAAAATCAGCTCTGAAAACGCTCTAAAAACATTTGGAAACCTAAAATCTGTCCGAATTTTTATTCACATTACATTTTTCTAAATATTGAAACGAAATTTTCTTTAAATAGGAAATAATATTTCTAAATTTGCGAGCGAAATTTTATTTAACTCAAGAAACTTAATTTCTAATATTTATATTAACATTTTTCTAACATTTCTATATATAAGGGAGGATAGCACACTAAAAAATTCACAATAAATAAAAAAACATGAAGAAGTCACTTCTAAGCCCGGCTCGAAAGGCACAACGCTTCAGTTTTTGTTTTGCACATATGACCTGGACTTCGACGAATAAATAATTCCGTCTGTCCGTCCGTCTGTCTGTTTCTACGCGAACTAGTCCCTCAGTTTTGAAGCTATCGAGCTGAAATTTTGCACATAGTCTTCTTTTTACTGCACGCAACTAATATGTCGGAACCGGCCGGATCGGATGACTATATCATATAGCTGCCATAGGAACGATCGGTCTAAGAACAAGTCTTAGTGAGAAAAACTTTTTTATTTTCCATCGTAGCGTCACCAATCTTAGTATATATTAGTTTTAGATGATTTTATATATTTGTGGAAAAATTGATCAAAATCGGATGACTATATCATATAGCTGCTATATAAACGGTCGGTCAAAAAACTAGTTCTAGTGGGAAAAACTTTTTTATTTTCCATCGTAGCGTCACCAATCTTGGTATATATTAGTTTTATATGCGTAAACACAATTCTGGAAGATTTTATCAAAATCGGAGGACTATAGCATATAGCTGCCATAGGAACGATTGGTCAAAAAATAAGTCTTTGTGAGAAAAACTTTTTTGATTCCCATCGTAGCGTCTCCAATCGTAGTATATATTAGTTTTATATGTTTCCACATAATTCTGAAAAAATTTATCAAAATCGGATGACTATAGCATATAGCTGCCATAGGAACGATCGGTCAAAAAACTACTTCTAGTGAGAAAAACTTTTTTGTTTTTTATCGTAGCGTCCCCAATCTTGGTATATATTAGTTTTATATGCTTTCACATAATTTTGAAAAAAATTTATCAAAATCGGAAGACTATAGCATTTAGCTGCCATAGGAACGATCGGTCGGAAAATTTGTTCTAGTGAGAAAAACTTTTTTGTTTTCTATCGTAGCGTCACCAATCTTGGTATATATTAGTTTTACATGATTCCACATAATTCTTGAAAAATTTATCAAAATCGGATGACTATATTATATAGCTCCCATAGAAACGGTCGGTCAAAAAACTACTTCTAGTGAGAAAAACTTTTTTGTTTTCCATTGTATCCTCACCAATCTTGGTATATATTAGATTTATATGCTTCCACACAATGTCGAAAGGTTTTATTAAAATCGGATGACTATAGCATATAGCTGCCATAGGACCGATCGGTCGGGAAATGTGTTTTACTAAGAAAAGTTTTTTTTAATGGTATCAAATTTTGATTATTAATGATTTAAAAATTTTAAATATCTGATATCTATATCACATATATATTTTAACGGTTAAATCAGTTGGAGTAAAGTTTTTCAAGTGTATGAAAAATTTAGGCACAGTCGAAGTTAGCTTTGCCTTCTCGTTCGTTATAGTTTTCTATTCAAATGGCGCAAAACTAGGACCCCGATTTTGTTTGCATTTTGGTAAATAATTTTTTGTGAATACTTTAAACTTTGTCGCAACGACTTACTTCTGGATATATTACAAAAGTTACATAAACTTTAATTAAAAAAAAAAATAAAGTCTTTAGCACGCTTAATTTGAATATAAAGCAGACATAAGTTGTGTCCTATTCTGTTGGTGGGGAGTGTATTTGTCTTCAAAAATGATTTCGGAACCTAGACTTATACAAAAACCTGGAGTTTCAGGCTTTTAAAAAACGGCCAGCAAATCAAGTTCTCATGGATTGCAGGTGCTTACAGCCCTTATAAGTATGTGTATAAGCACTAATATTAATGCAAAAAAAAAAAAAAAAAAAAAAAAAAACAAAAGCCCAGCAGGTCCAATTAAAGAAAATTGCCGCCCCCACAACCTCCTCTTTCAACATTTTTGAGAAAAAAACTTTGCGCAAAAGTTGTTGCCCTTGTTTGACCAAGAGGCAAGCCAAAAAAAAAAAAAAAAAAAAAAAATGATGATGCCCCTCCCCTTCCCCAAAGTGGAGGCAGCGATTATGCTGAGAATGGTCCAGTACATAAACGAGAGGAAACCCAGGTTCCAGGAACATAATGAGCCGGGTTCGCGCAAGGGTTGGCCACTAGGTAAATGAAAATTGGCATTTATATAAATTAAAAAAATACAAAGAAGAAAAAGTGGAAAAAAACACACGCACACACACACTAACGCAGGAAGAAATTAGTTGTTAAGTTCAATTAATTTATACAGAGAATAAACTTGAATTCTTAGATTTATGTAGATGCCATCGATGACATTTCTTCTTTTAAGTTTGTTGACCCCCCCCCCACCCCGCGTGCTCCCTCACCCATTTCCACTTGCTTTCACTTTCACTCGACATTTCTGTTTTTTACGCAGTTTTCTGTATTTTTTCTTCTTTTTTTTTTTTGCACCACCCCTTTACTTGGTCCGTCCAAAGGGTCCTGCTGCCAGCCTTTCTTTTTTTTTTTTTTTTTTTTTATTTACTCGCCTTGGAGCTGCGCCTGCCTGTGCACTTTATGTCCAATTTTTGTTTTCTTCTTTTTTTTTTTTCGTTTCTCGGTGTTTAAATTAGAACTTTGTTCGTGCTTTGAATTTTTAAGTTATAAACTCAAGGGGGTATTTTTTTTTTTTTTTTTGGCTTCCTTTGGCCTTTTTCTTGCTTTTTTTCTTTCGCAAAAGTGAAAAAATGCCTGGCTAAAGGGGAAAATGAGTTTTACTTTCCATTTGCTGGCAAAACTGAAAGTGAAAGTGCGTAAAGGCACACGCCGAAGGATGTGGGGTGGTCAGAGGCTGCAGCAGCCGTTGATACATGGTTTCCACTCTAAATGCTCCACTGTGGCTGGCCAAGCAGCTGCTGTTCCTTGGGGTTATTATCAAATTGAATAGAAATAAATGCGACTGCATGTGAGTTTTAAATTGTGCGAGGGGTTTTGAGCCTAAAAAGGAACGAGGGAGGACGAAGGCAATGGCTAATGTGAGCATTACGAAACTTGTTGCTAGTTTAAGCAAGGGGCAGCAACCCAAAGCCGCCTTTAACGAGCCAAGTTGTCAGGGGACAACCCAGAAGTACATAACTTTGAGTTGAGGTAATCAAGGGACATGGATATGCTTGATCTCTCTCTTAAATGTATGGCAGGTTGGAAAGAATGTTAAATTGAAGGAATATATATATTTTTTTTTGGGTTTTCCTGGTTGGTTTTGGATGGCTAAAAAGATACTGTGTTTAGGGAGATTTTTTAATTTCTTCCAATGACCCCCCCCCCCGAACCAAATCCTGTTTCATTACGCGAATTCAAGAAGAATTACTCTTGCAAACCGATGCTACTACACAGAAAAACGAGAAGGCAAAGCTAACTTCGACTGTGCCGAAGTTTTAATACACTTGAAAAAGTTTACTCCAACTGATTTAACCGGTAAAATATATATAGGATATAGATATCAAATATTTAAAATTTTTAAATCATTGATAATAAAAATTTGATACCTAAAAAACTTTTCTTAGTAAAACACATTTTCCGACCCATCGGTCCAATGGCACTTATGCTTTGGTCATCCGATTTTGATAAATTTTTTCACAAATTTGTAAAATCATATAAAACTAACACTACCAGTTCGTACGAACAAAAACAAAATTTTTCCCCTGCTGTTTTTTGACCGACGTTTGGCAGCTATATGCTATAGTCATCCGATTTTGATAAATTTTTCGAAATTATGTGAAAGCATATAAAACTAATATATACCAAGATTGGAGACGCTACGATGGAAAACAAAAAGTTTTTCTCACTAAAAAGTAGTTTTTTTGACCGACCGTTTATATGGCAGCAATATGCTATAGTCATCCGATTTTGATAAATTTTTTCAGAATTGTGTGGAAACATATAAAACTAATATATACTACGATTGGTGACGCTACGATGGAAATCAAAAAAGTTTTTCTCACAAAGACTTATTTTTCGACCATCGTTCCTATGGCAGCTATATGCTATAGTCATCCGATTTTGATACATTTTATCCAGAATTATGTGGAAGCATCTAAAACTAATATATACCAAGATTGGTGACGCTACGATGGAAAACAAAAAAGTTTTTCTCACTAAAACTTATTTTTCGACCGATCGTTCCTATGGCAGCTATAAGATATAGTCATCCGATCCGGCCGGTTCCGACATATTAGTTGCGTGCAGTAAAAAGAAGACTCTGTGCAAAATTTCAGCTCGATAGCTTTAAAACTGAGAGACTAGTTCGCGTAGAAACAGACAGACGGACAGACAGACAGACGGACAGACGGACGGACGGACAAGCGGAAATGAACTCAGCTCGTCGTCCTGATCAAGAATATATATAGTTTATGGGGTCGGAAATGAATATTTCTATGCGTTACAAACTTCTGGGCAAAATTAATATACACTTTTCAAGTGTATAATGATATGATCTGGGACTCAATATGACATTTTTTCATATCAAAAAAAAGCCGATAAGATGCATATGAAATTGACCTGTTCGAAAATATTAAACTGATATTTTCGATCATATCAAAATGATATGTTTAAGATCAAAGTGGCATTTTTTTATAATAAAAAAAAAAATATTAGGAAATTGGCTGGGCGCATAATATATTATTTATTTAAGTTATATTATATATATATTATATTCCCCGCTCAGAATTTTTAATGATTATGTAATATTAGCGCCATAGCCGTTTGGAAAGCAAAGAAATTTAAACATTTTTGTTAGTTAACAAACATTACCCTTGTCTGGGGGATCGAACCCGGGAAACTCGCACTTTACACGAATGGAATGACGTCTCAACGCAGTGAGCCAACGGGGGGCAAACGTCTAAGGGACTATTTATATTTTTTCTACGGTGCCTAAGTTTTCGATAATAAGCATTTTTGTCTCTTTCCTTTTTCTCATTTTATTTATTATCTTATCAATTTGATATTAGTACGATTAATTAAATATTATTTATCATCAAAATGATATGAAAAAAAATTGATATTTGATAAAATATCATATTGATCAGCCAAGATTAAATTGATATTTGACCTTTTTTTTTCTGTGTACGGGCTCAGTAAGGAAAGAGTAGAGCCCTCTCTCGAAGAACGAAAATAGCGCTATACAAGTCGCTTATCATCCCAGTCCTGCAATACGGCGCGAAGCATGGACATTAACAGCAGCGGATGAGACGGCAATTGGCGTTTTCGAGAGAAAATTCTTCGGAGGATTTATGGACCTTTAAAGTTGGCGATGAATTTCGCTCCCGAATGGACTTTATGAGCTCTATGGGGACACAAACCTAGCCAAGCGTATAAAATTGCAGCGGCTACGCTGGCTGGGACATGTCACTCGTATGGATGATAACGCTCCAGTAAAAAAGGTGTACAGTCGGAAGGCGAAAGAATTAGGGAGACCCCGCCAGAAGGGACGTCCGAAATTGAGATGGGAAGACCAGGTACAGCAAGACCTTAAGAATCTTGGTGTACACAACGGGAGCCAGCGCGCACAAGACAGAAGCGGCTGGCGTGCATTACTAGCAGCGGCCGTGACCGACAATCGGTTGTGATATTGATATATCAGGCCAAAGAAGAAGAGAAGAAGAAGATATCTTTGTTCATACGGACAGACAGACGAACATGGCTACGTAGGTTGCTACATATATTTCTGGCCTAATAATGAAAACGCGAATATTTATGATCAAAAAAGGTTTTATTGTTTTTCAAAGTATTCTCAAGCAAGATTTATACACTTTTGCATGCGCTTAAACCACTCCGATTGAGACACCTCCAAAACACATGGTTTTTGAACTCTTCAGCAGCATCTTCTCTGGCGACGAAAATCGTTGACCACGCATTTTTCCCTTGATGTGCGGGAATAAAAAGAAGTCATTGGGTGCCAAGTCAGGGCTGTACGGCGGATTACCCATCAATTCGACGTTTTGGGCGGTCAAAAAGGCGCTGGTGCGAGCTGATGTGTGAGAGGGCGCGCATATTGTCATGGTGCACAATGATCTGTCTTCTCTTGTTCGTTTTTCGAATTTCTCCGAAGACTTCAGAGGCAAACAAATTGTGGTGTACCACTCAGAATTGACCGTCCTACGTTGCTCAAGCGGAACAGTCGCCACATGACCAGTTTTACCGAAGAAACAGGCGACCATTTGCTTCGAAGTGCTTCTTCCACGAACGACTTTCGTTGGATTTGAATCGTCTTCGAAGACCCACAAGGTCGATTGCTGTAGATCCATGATTCGTCACCTGTGAAGATCTTAGAAACGTCGTTTGAAACACCGCGAATATATTTTTTAAAAATTTCTTTGCACCAATCCACACGAGCCTTTTTTTCCAACGATCCAACGAGAACAAACCTTTTTTACGCCCAGGTGTTCATGCAATATCGAATGTATGCTGGTGGAAGAAATGCCCAAGGATGCCTCTATCTCACGGTATGTCACATGACGATCTTGCATTATCAGTTCACGCACGGCATGAATGTTTTCTGGCATAACGACTGTTTTTGGACGATCTTCACGAGCTTCGTCTTCGAGCGAGCGAGATTGAATGCTATAGGATGGTGCTTCATCGACATACAAAGATTTAAGTTCATCGTTGCCTTCTTGTCGCGATAATCCACGTCGAAAGTTGTGAAAAATGATTGCACGAAAATGTTCACGAGTTAATTCCATTTTTCTGATTAATCGTTAATCGATATCAAACGTGGTCACACTTGAAAGAGTTGTATGAAGCTTTTATCGATATAAGTACAAACTTTTTTTTGGGAAAAGGCCAATTGGTCCCCTAAAATGGCTAGAAGAGTGATCTAGGCCACAAACTTAAATATCATGTTAAAGTACACTCCAATAGAACGCCCTGAAATTGTTCAGCTTTACATTCAAAATATATATAAAAATACATTTCAGGTACATTTCAGTTCAATATTTATGCTTAAATGGATATCTTCGACTTCATCTAATATGGCAACCCAATGGTGATGTTTACCCACTTTCAAGCCAGTAAAAACTAATTGCCAAACTTTTTAATACATACATACATACAATACTCATCAAAAGTTGTGCATTTAATTTTAACAGTGAGTGTGGAACAACAACAAGCAAAAGGAAAAGACCAAATGACAATCAAAGTGCGAAATGTTAGACAAAAGTTTTTGATGCTTTCCCATAAAAGGACAACCCGGCAATAATGCTGGAAAATGCTACATTTACGTCACTTAAGCTGCCGTTTAGTACACACACACACACACACACACACGCATACACATTTTACATGACGTTGGCAACATAAATTAAGTTATTTTGATAATCAAAACTGAAAAGCGAATGTTTTGGTTAGACAACGGGTGGTCCAAACTGAATGTGGAATGTGAAGGAGTGGCCATCAGGATATATTGGAGGGCATTCATTTGTTGTTATAGCAAATGGGGGGGGAGGGGGGGGGGGGGAGAAACTTTATTGTAAGGGTTGCTCTCTGGTACTGGTTCTGGTCCATTGTTTGTAGTTGCTTTGCATTTTACATACAACTATCAACAACACACACACATACATAACCCTTTTTGGCCCTGTCTCCAAATATCGAGTAGGCAACATAGTTAGCACAATTTGGGCATGCGTCAGAGCAAGATGTGTGTGTGTGTGAGTGTGTCCAACAACTGCCCAGACGTGTTGGCCAACTGCCACCTTCCCAGCTTTCCCCTTGACACACACGCATAAATATACAATTTTAAAGGAACTTTTGCCAGGACTCTCTCCACACACACACACACACACAGCAACTAATTTACCTACGCCAGCAGTTTTTGGCACACACACACACACACACGCTACGCACACATATGCAAATTTATCATGCTTTATTCTTGGGGGTGGCCCACGTATGCCCATCGTCGTCGTCGTCGTCGTCGTCGTCGTCATTGTCCTCAGCATCGTTAGCCTGCCTTTGGGCCATTGTTGGACTTATGTTTCCCTTTCACTTTCATTTTCGGCTGGCCCTGTCCATTACCACTGGAAGAAAAAAAAAAAACGAAAAACCGAAATGAAACCCAACTGCTCCAACCAACAAATGACACTGAAACCGCCCTGCTGCGCCCCGGAGTTTATAATCTGACTTTATATATATTCAAAACAATCGAAGGAAAGAAAAAACCGTTATTTTTTGATGATCAAGTGGATATTTTTTATCATCCATTTGAGCTTAAATCAGGGCTGTGAACCGGTTTTGAACCGAACCGACCTATTCGAACCCGAAATTTCTTTTCCGAACCTTAAATCGTTGAACCCGAACCTGTTTTGAACCAATATTTTTGATTCGGTTCAACAAAAGTTTTATTCTAGCCATTTTAGGACCAATTGGCCTTTTCCCCAAAAAAAAGTTTGGACTTTTATCGATAAAAGCTCCATACAACTCTTTCATGTGTGACCACATTTGATATCGATTAACGATTAATCAAAAACTTACCTCGACAGAAAAATGGAATTAACTCGTGAACATTTTCGTGCAATCATTTTTTGACAACTTTCGACGTGGATTATCACGACAAAAAAGCAACGATGAACTTAAATCTTTGTATGGCAATGAAGCACCATTCTATACCACTGTGAAAAATTGTTTTAATGAAGACGAAGCTCGTGAAGGTCGTCCAAAAACAGTCGTTGTGCCAGAAAACATTAATGCCGTGCGTGAACTGATAATGCAAGATCGTCATGTGACATACCGTGAGCTAGAGGCATTCTTGGGCATTTCTTCCACCAGCATACATTCGATATTGCATGAACACCTGGGCCTAAAAAAGGTTTGTTCTCGTTGGATCGTTGGAAAAAAAGGATCGTGTGGATTGGTGCAAAGAAATTTTGAAAAAATACAATCGCGGTGCTTCAAAAGACGTTTATAAGATCGTCACAGGTGACGAATCATGGATCTACAGCAATCGACCGTGTGGGTCTTCAAAGACGAGCCAAATCTAACGAAAGTCGTTCGCAGAAGAAGCACTTCGAAGCAAATGATCGCCTGTTTCTTCGGTAAAACTGGTCATGTGGCGACCGTGCCGATTGAGCAACGTAGGACGTTCAATTCTGAGTGGTACACCACAATTTGTTTGCCTGAAGTCTACGGAGAAATTCGAAAAACGAACAAGAGACACACATCAGCTCACACCAGCGCCTTTTTGACCGCCCAAAACGTCGAATTGATGGGTCATCCGCCGTACAGCCCTGACTTGGCACCCAAATGACTTCTTTTTATTACCGCACATCAAGAAAAAAATGCGTGGTCAACGATTTTCGTCGCCAGAAGATGCTGGTTGAAGAGTTCAAAAACCATGTTTTATAGGTGTCTCAATAGGAGTGGAAAAAGTGCTTCGACAATTGGTTTAAGCGCATGCAAAAGTGTATAAATCTTCTGCTGGAGAATACTTTGAAAAACAATAAAACCATTTTTGATCATAAATATGCGCGTTTTCTATTATTAGGCCAGAAATATATATGGCAACCTAAGTATGATTTTATTGTCATCAGCCTCGAATGGCCAACAAAAATATGTCAAAAATTCGTACCTTTCTAAATGAAAACTGACTTGGAGATCCTCAATAAGCTCAATGCCAATTCTTACGCCAATTCTTGGGCAAATTCTTTGAGCCTTCTCAGTAGTTGGTAACCCTTAAATGTTAGTCATTGTAATCATGTGTGTGTGTGTGTGTGAGTGTGTCTCAAATTGTTTGCCATTTGTAAGCGTTGTGTGTTTTAGGCCTTTCCTTCGTTTTTGGCTGTTGTTTTAAAATTAAAATGAATGCCCGCAGGCAATAACTACGACCAGTCACCACCCACCCAGCCAAACAGTGTGGTAGCCTTCTCTTCTGCTGTCCAAAAAACAAGCCAACATCATTATGCGTAGCTGAGTGTCCATGTGAACACACACACAGTACGTACCTCGCCAGCTCCCTTACGCAAGGCGTCTCTGTCTCTCTCTGTGTGTGTGTGCGAAATAATCTCGTAAATTACGCAAAAAAGGAAACACGACGACAGGAAGACGAGAACGTAGCATAGCCGAGCCGGTGGCCGGTGGTTGGCTACCAGACATTGGCAACGAAGCACCACACCACGTGGACATGTGTCGGTTGTCGTCGTTGTCGTTGGTCCAGCTTTGCGTTTGTTTTGTGCGAAAACTAACAAACACTAAGGCATCAGACTACTTGGAGGAGTTACTTGAATACTTCCGGAGGACCCAAGAAGTTGTTATGAGGATCCAACCAAGATCCTTAGGTTCCGAATTGATTCATCACTAATATCGCCTACACTCTCAGCTAACTTCACTGGATTTGATACTTTTGCTCGTGAATTATCTAATATTGAAAATTCAGTTTCACAAAAGTCGTTGGTACTTATATATAATACTCGATATCTGCTTGATCAGTTATCAAGTTATTTTGCTGAATGCGCTTAGCTGCTTCTTCGTCTTTACCTTTATCCCGTATGGAACATAGGTCCTTAGATTCCCTATTTTACACAAATCTGATTCATTGTATAGCAATTTTTACCTCGTTTAGACACACAAAATGTTTCATGATATATGCCCATAAAAGTATGCAAACTTTATTTGCTTTTATATAATTTGTCTATTTGAACAAGTCGGTTATAAATAGTTTATACTGTGTGTGTATGATATATGAGTAAAGACAAATATGACTGAAAAATGTTCCTTAATAATTTCTATTCAAGGACATAGCATACTTTAAAGGGCATATATCATGATACATTTTGTGTGTATATACGAGATATTTGAGGACCTCCCAGCACTCAAGATTCAGCTTAATGTGCAAAACCTCTGCTTAAATTTGCTAGGAAACCCTTGCAATAATAGGCAAAGCAAAGCTCTACAAAAGTGTTTCTATTCATATGAACCTTTTATGTCATCTGAGAATGGGCCTTTATGTTGTAAAGTTAAGCAAATGATATTAAGATTCTGAATATGTACAATATCTCTCTATATATAAAAGAGTTTGTCCTGACTGACTGACTCACTGACTGACTGATTGGCAATCAACGTAGAGCCTGAACGGTAAGACATAGAAAGCTGAAATTTTCACAGAGTTAAAGTTGAAAGTGAGCACTAAGGCGGGGTTTTGGAAAATTCCACCCCTAAGGGGTGGAAAACTCCCGGAAAAGCTACTATGGGGAAAATTTTGTTTTTCATCCGATTGACTTGAAATTTGGTTTGTAAGTAAAGTAAGCGAAATAATTGGACACCTGTTTCCCCGATTCCGGAAAATCCGCCCACAAGGAAAATGGCCGGAAAATTCTTCATGGAAAAAACTATTTTTCATCCGATTGACTTCAAACTCGGTTTGTGAGGATGGTAAGCAGAATAATTAGACTTGAGATTTTCCGATGATGGAAAATCTGCCCGAAAAGTCGGGAAATTCCCGGAAAATTCCATATGGAAAAAACTATTTTTCATCCGATTGGCTTCAAACTCGGTTTGTAAGGGTAGTATGCTAAGTAATTGGAGATGAGATTTTCAAATGTTGGAAAATCCGCCCACAAAGAAAATACCCGGAAAATTCTATTGATGAAAACTATTTTTGATCCGATTGACTTCAAACTCGGTTTGTAAGGATAGTATGCAAAATAATTAGACATAAGATTTTCCGATGTTGGAAAATGCTCCCGAAAAGTCGGGAAATTCCCGGAAAATTCCATATGGAAAAAACTGTTTTTCATCCGATTGGCTTCAAATTCGGTTTGTAAGGATAGTATGCTAAATAATTAGACATGTGATTTTTCGATTGTGGAAAATCAACCCACAAGGAAAATAGCCGGAAAATTCTTCATGAAAAAAACTATTTTTCATCCGATTGACTTCAAACTCGGTTTGTGGGGATAGTATGCAAAATAATTAGACATAAGATTTTCCGATGTTGGAAAATGTGCCCGAAAAGTCGGGAAATTCCCGGAAAATTCCATATGGAAAAAACTATTTTTCATCCGTTTGGCTTCAAACTCGGTTTGTAAGGGTAGTTTGCTAAATAATTAGGCATGTGATTTTTTGTTGGTGGAAAATCCACCCACAAGGAAAATGGCCGGAAAATTCTATATGGAAAACACTATTTTTCATCCGATTGACTTCAAACTCGGTTTGTAAGGATAGTATGCAAAATAATTAGACTTGAGATTTTCCAATGTTGGAAAATCCGCACGAAAAGTCGGAAAAATTCTATATGGTAAAACCTATTTTTAATCCGATTGGCTTCAAAATCGGTTTGTGAACACATTATAGAAAATAATTATACATTTGATTTCTCGGTGGTAGAATTTCTGCCCACAGGCAAGAATAATGGTGGGCGTATTTCGGTTCAGTGACAATGGCTATTTGTGAGCCGATCTAAATAAAATAAAATTTGGTAAGCTCTAGGGTCATAATAAATGGAAACACGTGTTTTTTTATTTCGGGAAGTTCACTGCAAAGGTCGGAATATGGGTGCGGGGAGTGGGTTTTTAGCCGATTTGTATTAAATTTGGTTTGAAAGCTCTTTGGGCCAATTAAATAGGATAAAGTTTTAAGCTTTGCGCATACTCATCCTCAAGGTCGGATAATGGGTGCCGGGGTGGTGTACGCTCAATGGGCCAAATAGGTGGAAAATAATTTTCTCATTTCTGTAGGTCGGAAAATAGGGGCTGGGGGTGGGATCATTGCCAAACAGTTTTTTCATCATTTTGGCGAAGCGAAGCACGCCGGGTTATATGCTAGTATATATATATATATCCAATCGATGGTAATTCATATCAAAAATCCATAAAAAAATAGCGCTCCAATAGTTAATGAAATAAGGTTCGATGCTCCGTATCGAATCTTTTTTAGAACATCAGGGGCTTTTAGTCTTGGTATTAAGAGGGTTCGGTCTCTCTTAAACTAGCCCTTACTCTATTATTACACCGAACGAAAGAAAGAAAAATAGAATGCAGATTCAACACTGATACAAATGCTGCTGAGCAGCAGCTGCTGCCTTGTTTAACTACAAGTTTTAAAACTAAACTGGATGTTGGTGACGATCGGTACTTGGGCCTAACATAAACTTAAGGCGAAACCCTCGCATATACGTATGTATACAACAGGAGCAGAAGCACATTGTAAAATCCGTTCGTCCTACCCCCATCTATCCCCCCCCCGCTTATGCCATGTCCATTCACAACACTTGCGACGCAGCCAACAACGTCTGCTTTAGGTCCTTTTGGACCACACACACACACACACACATACACTGGTCCACTTATGATGAGTTTACATTTTGGAAAACCGGGCAACAACAACACACAGCAGCAAAGTCGCCCTCATCTCTTATAGTTATAGAAAGGCGTGTGTGTGGGCGAGAGCTGAATGAATGGGGGGGGGGAGGGGGCTTGGATGGGGAATTGTTGGCTGTCACACATTCAAAACAGTTCAGGAAACGGTTGTTCGTTGGATGGGGCAAAACTGAGCACAGACACAGGAAGCCAAATGTGTGCGTCTATCGTCCAACTTTCAAGTCCACCCACTAAAGCTGCCCACCCCTCCTACCGATCAGACGCTGCCCGTTACGTATGCATATTTTGTGTAAGGGTGGTAGCCAAAATGAAAAGGGAGAGGGGGGGGGGGGGGGGGGGGGAGGAGTAAATACTCGTGGAGTGGGCATGTGGTTCTGTCAGTCAGACGACGAGGACGACGTACAAATGAGCTTGGGCAAGGACGTCGAGGCCAAGATGTATGGTCTGCAGATCCATGTGTGCCACTGTGTGTGTGTGTGTGGGAGTGTGAGAGAGAAAACTTCCTGATGCACTGCAACAAATTGTTCAGCATTTTAAATAAACAAATTTAATCGAAAAATATTGAAAAGTTATATATTTCTGATCCTTTAAAATTCAAAAGTTTTAGAATATTAAAGATATGTTCGGAAAGGCCTTTCAGACATTTTTGAATATTTGAATTTGGATATTGGTTACCAAAGCTTTTTTAAGCTTTTTTTCGACAACAAATTCGATAAGCTTTCAAGTTCCTTAAAGACATTCAATAAAGGCCTTTTTTCAGATTTATTCTTGTCAGTATAAACCACGACGAAATCTGTAAAAAAAATTGCACGAAAATGTTCACGGTTTAAGGCCTCATTCCAGATCACATTAAAACTTAGTCAAGATTTACACGATGAAGCAAACTTCATGATGTTTTTCAAAAAGCTCTCTCTTGTAGGAAAGAAGTGTAGAGGGGCAAGCTACCCCACCACACCTCTTTCCCACAAACAAAAGCTTTTTGAAAAACTTCATGAAGGAAACTTCATCGTGTAAATGTGGACTTATTTCGGCACAATGCTTCATATGAATAGAAAGCCTGTTTTTTTTTTTTTTTTTTTTAATAGCCCTAAATTTTGTAAACTAAAAAAAAAAAAAAAAAAAAAACTTTTTTAAAAGCTCTGAAAGTTGAATGCTTTTGAAAAGCTGTCCCATTTATATGAAGCATAGTGACAAAATAAGTTTTCATATCATCTGGAATGAGGCCTTCAAACTTTTTTTTTTTTTTTTTTTTTTTGTGGACTAGTCTTTTTTATTAGTTTGATTTTTAAATAGTGTAACCCTAATACAAAATTTTTTACATTTTACTGTTACTTTTAAGTAACTTATAATGTAGTAAAGGGCCTTCAAACTAAAGATCGATCAAGCCAAGCTTTTTAGAAAACAAAAGTGTGTGAGATTTTCGGTTTCAAAATAAAAAAATGTAGACTTAAAAAAATCCGAAAAATTAGAATCCCAATTTTTGTACATGAATTAGTCCTTGTTTAAGTTATTAAAAAAAGCTTCAAAATATTCATTAATTTCTTCCAGTGCATTGGGTGGGCCACACCAAGCCGAAGGTTAAGGCGGACGTTGGCGATGCTGACTTTGAATGTCCATGTAGACATTTTGCAATTTTGAAATACATGCGCAGTCACATGCACACACACACACACACACACGCACACATGCAAATGCTTTTAACATTTTCTAAGATTCAAATTTCGTAAATTATCCCTTAGCGAGTTGTGTGTGTGTGTGTGTGTGTGTGTTGGTTAGGCTCATGTTGCTCGGCCATTATGAAACTACACAAGTAGAATGAGTAGCCCAAGCAGCAGGACGAACATCCTCGCGGGCTGCGTAATTTCCGCTTTTGCCAAGTGGTCGTTGTGGCTCGTTGATTGTTGCCCCAAAACTGTCGGAAGGGGGCGGAGGCTGAAAAGTTTTAAACATTTTACATTGCATAGGCCCAGGCGCTGGCCCACATGACGTATACGTCATTTGAATTGCAGATGAAGCTGACGAAAGAATTAGTGAACCTCACTAATTGCTGACAAAAACCAATTCCTTAAGCATAGAATGGTAAGGGGTGGGTGGACGGGGACAATTAATCTAGCTGATAGATAAAGATTGATTGAGTTTCGAAACGATTTTGCAGAAGTTTTAAAACTTAAGTAGGACCCAGCTCATCTGGTTGATCAATATTTTGTAGAATTTTAAAGAAATTTAGAACTTGAGCAGCAATTGAGAATTAAGAATGAGAATGAGTGACTACGTAGTTTGAAAACGAGAATTATATGATCAAAAATGGTTTTATTGTTTTTCAAAGTATTCTCCAGCAAAAGATTTATACACTTTTGCATGCGCTCAAACCAATTGTCGAAGCACTTTTTTCACTCCGATTGAGACACCTCCAAAACATGGTTTTTGAACTCTTCAACAGCATCTTCTGGCAACGAAAATCGTTGAGCACGCATTTTTCCCTTAATGTGCGGGAATAAAAAGAAGTCATTGGGTGCCAAGTCAAGACTGTACGGCGGATTACCCATCAATTCGACGTTTTGGGCGGTCAAAAAGGCGCTGGTGTGAGCTGATCTGTCTTCTCTTGTTCTCTTTTTCGAATTTCTCCGAAGACTTCAGGCAAACAAATTGTGGTGTACCACTCAGAATTGAACGTCCTACGTTGCTCAATCGGCACGGTCGCCACATGACCAGTTTTACCGAAGAAACAGGCGACCATTTGCTTCGACGTGCTTCTTCCACGAACGACTTTCCTTGGATTTGGCTCGTCTTCGACGACCCACACGGTCGATTGCTGTAGATCCATGATTCGTGATTATATTTTATCAAAATTTCTTTGCACCAATCCACACGAGCCTTTTTTTTAAGGTCGATTGCTGTTAGATCCATGGATTCGTCAACTGTGACGATCTTATAAACGTCTTTTGAAACACCGCGATTATATTTTTTCAAAATTTCTTTGCACCAATCCACACGAGCCTTTTTTTTAAGGTCGATTGCTGTTAGATCCATGATTCGTCACCTGTGACGATCTTATAAACGTCATTTGAAACACCGCGATTATATTTTTTCAAAATTTTTTTGCACCAATCCACACGAGCCTTTTTTTTGAGCGATCCAACGAGAACAAACCTTTTTTACGCCCTGGTGTTCGTGAAATATCGAATGTATGCTGGTGGAAGAAATGCCCAAGGATGCCTCTAGCTCACGGTATGTCACATGACGATCTTGCATTATCAGTTCACGCACGGCATCAATGTTTTCTGGCACAACGACTGTTTTTTGGACTTCGAGCGAGCGTTGCCCGCGATTTTTCACAGTGCTATAGGATGGTGCTTCATCGCCATACAAAGATTTAAGTTCATCGTTGCACTCTTGTCGTAATGATCCACGTCGAAAGTTGTCAAAAAATGATTGCACGAAAATGTTCACGAGTTAATTCCATTTTTCTCATAAATCGTTAATATTCATGGTACACGGATGAGCTTTATCGATAGTCCTTTTTTTGGGGGCAATGCTACCCTTTTAACCCCAAACCCTTTAGCCCTAGCAAGATAATCCACTCGATTTCAAAATGCGTATTTTTCTGCCGAATAAGATTTTTGATTAATCGTTAATCGATATCAAATGTGGTCACACATGAAAGAGTTGTATGTAGCTTTTATCGATAAAAGTCCAAACTTTTTTTTGGGAAAAGGCCAATTGGTCCTAAAATGGCTAGAAGTGACCTAGGCCAGAAACTTAAATAGCAACCCACGTAGCCTTCGCATCACCGTTGGTCTTAGCAATGAGGTGAAAAGGCTTTACGACTTGCGTCAGACTGAGATTGCTAATATAGACTGCGGGGAAGAGGTCTCGTAAGACTTCCGTTTCTACTGGAGGTAGTCTACACCCTCTGGGTTGAAAACTTATGGGAGCAGTACACCGTAGAGCAGTGGTCATATTTTGCTGGCATAACTTGTCTATCTTTAAGATTACTTTCTGCCTGACTGAATGTATTGGAACAACTCTCCTCATTTTCTACCTCATTTTCTACCTTTGCCCATTAAGTTTGGATCTGTGGCAAACGGATTTTATGTTAATGATGTCAAAAATCTTTGTTCCGATCAATGCAAGAATGATCGCCAGTTTTGCTTCAGCGTGTACGGGCTAAGATCACACAAAATGGCTGCCGCGCCTAAAAGTAGGCAGCACAAAACTTGACAGACAAAATGGAAGTAGGAGTTGAGAACTTTGACTGGCATTTCTAGCGTATAACTGTACTTTTGTTTAACTCACACACACACACACACACACGCACACATGCTTAAGCCACACATGCGCCAAGTTTTAATCATTAAAAATTGTAACTGTTATTAATATTTAAGGCTTTACATAAAAGGCAAACGCACACACACATACAAAAGCAACTAACCATGTCCATGTAAATATAAAGCTAAGTATATATACGCACACACACACACACATAAAGCTTAATTGCAAGCCATCGTGACCGTCGTCCCCACATGACCAATCCTCCCTCCAACCACTGGAACGGAGTCTAAAATATCCAAGCGCCAATTTAAATTTAATATCGACGCAGAATCCACCACCATTACAAGCACACGCACACACACACACACACACATACGCACACACTCATTGCGTATTTGTAGAGAGAACTGGCCACGGCTGCTTCCGCTGCTTCCTTCTCGTAAATCTATTTGGCACATTCATGCATAAAGTATTTAGTATCTTTGAGATACCTTTTTAACCGCATGGCAACTACACACACACATACAGACAACATAAAGTTCACATGACAGCCAACCAAATGCGCGGACATGGCCAAAACAAGCGGGGGGAGGGGGGGGGAAGTGGGACAGAAGTCGCGGACAAACGGCCGACACTTTCACTTGCAAATGTTTGCCTGTGTGTGTGTGTGTGTGTGTGTGTGTGCCCAAATAAATTAATTTCAAACGTAAAGCCAGCTCACAACAAATACAATTTCAACTACCCAACGCACACACTCTCACACACACACCTACATAGATGATGTAGGTATAGTCAAGCAGCAGCAAATACTTAACCTGTGTTAAGGTGGAGGGGGGGTTGGTAGGGGGGGGGGAGTTACCTAATGTGAAAGTCATACTATAGTGAGTTGGGAATTAAGCAGAAGCAGAAGAAGATTTTTCATTGGCCGAAATTTATTTGAAAAACCTCAAATTTCCTTCCTCATTTATAGGTTCATTAACCTTTTTTCGATCCTCAATGGATCTGTCATAACTTTTGCATCTATATACTTATCAGACTAATAAACATTTTAAAATTTATATAAAAACTAGCATATAACCCGGTGCGCTTCGCTTCATCAGTATAGCCGCTAAAATTATAAAAAAAAACGTTTGGCAGTGATCCCACCCCCGCCCCCATTTTCCGACCATCAGAAATGAGAAAATTATTTTCCACCTAGTTGGCCCATTATACGACCTTGAGGGTGAGTATGCGCAAAGCTAAAAACTTTATCCTATTTAATTGGCCCATAGCGCTTTCAAACCAAATTTAATACATATTGGCTAAAAACCCACCCCCGCACCCATATTCCGACCTTTGCAGTGAACTTCCCGAAATAAAAAAACGCGTGTTTCCATTTATTCTGACCCTAGAGCTTACAAAATGAATTTTATTCAGATCGGCTCACAAATAGCCATAGTCACTGAACCGAAATACGCCCACCATTCTTCTTGCCTGTTGGCGGAAATTCTACAACCAAGAAATCGAATGTCTAATTATTTCCTATAATGTGTTCAAAAATCGATTTTGAAGCCAATCGGATTAAAAATAGGTTTTACCATATGGAATTTTCCGGGAATTTCCCGACTTTTCGTGCGGAATTTCCAACATTGGAAAATCTCATGTGTAATTATTTTGCATTCTATCCTTACAAACCGAGTTTGATGTCAATCGGATGAAAAATAGTGTTTTCCATATAGAATTTTCCGGCCATTTTCCTTGTGGGTGGATTTTCCACAATCGAAAAATTTCATGTCTAATTATTTTGCATACTATGCTTGCAAAACGGATTTTGAAGTCAATCGGATGAAAAATAGTTTTTCATATAGAATTTCCCGGCCATTTTCCTTGTGGGTGGAGTTTCCATCAACAAAAAATCACATGCCTAATTATTTAGCAAACTACCCTTACAAACCGAGTTTGAAGCCAAACGGATGAAAAATAGTATTTTCCATATGGAATTTTCCGGGAATTTCCCGACTTTTCGGGCGGATTTTCCAACATCGGAAAATCTCAAGTCTAATTATTCAGCTTACCATCCTCACAAACCGAGTTTGAAGTCAATCGGATGAAAAATAGTTTTTTCCATTAAGAATTTTCCGGCCATTTTCCTTGTGGGCAGATTTTCCGGAATCGGGGAAACAGATGTCCAATTTTTTCGCTTACTTTAGTTACAAACCAAATTTCAAGTCAATCGGATGAAAAACAAAATTTTCCCCATAGTAGCTTTTCCGGGAGTTTTCCACCCCTTAGGGGCGAAAAAAACCCCGCCTTAGTGCTCACTTTCAACTCATAAGGAAACTTCTGTGAAAATTTCAGCTTTCTATCTCTTTCCGTTCAGGCTCTACGTTGATTGCCAATCAGTGAATCAGTCAGGACAAACTCTTTTATATATATAGAGATATCAAGAGATTATCTGGCAACCAGTAGAACAGTTCTGCATACCGGGTTGTCCCATAGTTGTTCTGGAACAGCCCCTTTTCTGGAACTTTGAAGTGCGTTGAGCTACACTTATGTAAAAGAAAAAAGTACACTCTGAAAAAAAGTACTTAAACAGTTAAAATTTAAGTACAAACGATTTCAAAAGCTAACTTAGTTCGAAATTTCCAAATCAGAGATCAAAATTCTTATTTCTACACTCATAGAAAAAATAGAGAATTTCATACTTGGATCAAGAGCATTCGAGCACAATAGTACGCTAAGAGTGAAAATTCTTGATCTAAGAATGAATTCTTAAGTACGAATTTCATAGAACAATAATTTGTATACTTGATCTAAGAATGAAAAGTTCTTATTTCAAGTAGAAAATAGCTTGACGTACTCAAAACCAAGATACTCTCATTTTTGAATCAAAAGCGGAACATTATTAAAACCAAGAATCTTCCATTCTTGAATTAAGAGCAGAAAATGCTTAAACCCAATAATTTCTTATTCTTGAATTTAAAGCTGAACGTACTAAGATCCAAGAAATTTCCATTCTTGAACTAAGAGCTGAACATACTTATATGGAAGGATCTCTCGAGAACGAAAAATTCTCGATTTCAAGAACAAAATTCTAAAAAAAATCAAGAACGAATAAATTTTTTTCAAGAGCTTCCGTACTCAACTTATTCGTTCTACTTTTCTCTTAGTGTAGTTCGATTTTTGATTATAACTTTGCTTTAACTTGAAATAAAATGCATTCTGTTGCATTATTATTTCGTATTTCAAAAAAATAAGAGCATAATTAACTTCATAATAATAATAAGGGTTTACTTTATTGCCCCATAATATAGACAACAATTTGCTTAAAGCTAGCAGTTCAGTGGAAGTCAGTGATTAGATATTCATCTTTACATCTGAGAAAGTATAATAATTTATTTTTCAATTTACATTTTTTTTGAGTATTAAATATAGATTTACCCAAGGCAAAGGCCAGAAAAAAACCTTGGCAAAATTATCTTCATATTTTCAGAATAAAACGGTCTAAACTCAATCACAAACTTACTTTAATTAAGAACAGCATTTTGTTCTGAGTGTAGCATATCACATTTATACCAATGGGGTACACCTGTACCCCATAACTTTAAATTGTTATTTCGAGAAAACACTTATAACACTTGGCCACAGCCAATAAATGAAGAAGTCTTTTTTTTTTACTGATTTTTCAGAGGTGAAAATAAATTGAAAGAATTTTCGAATTTTTAATTTTTTCAATTCTGTGTTTTTACATATTTCGCCATAACTTTGGTAAATTGAAACCTTATTTGCCGTTTTTATTTCCAATAACCTGGAGTTCCGGAATCATGGCCACCACCTCAACCCCTTTTTTTTTGGAGACCTTAATTGGCAGTCCTATAACTTTTTGAACAACCCTCGAATTCTAATATTCCTATTTTATTTTTATTCAATTTATAAATAACACAAAACAAAAAAAAACCAAATTGAAAAAGCTCTTATGATTTTCTCTCCAGAATTTGTAAAAAAAACACGCAAAAAACCATGTTTGTACAGTGTTTTTAAAAACCGATCGGTGCAAAAACTAGTTCTAAGTGAGAAAAACTTTTTTGTTTTCCATCGTTGCGTCACCAATCGTGGTATATATAAGTTTTATATGCTTCCACACAATTCTGGAAAAATTTATCAAAATCGGATGACTATATCATATAGCTGCCATAGGAACGATCGGTCCAAAAACTAGTTCTAATGAGAAAAACTTTTTTGTTTTCCATCGTAGCGTCACCAATCGTGGTATTTATTAATTTTATATGATTTCACACAATTCTGGAAAAATTTATCAAAATCGGATGACTATATCATATAGCTGCCATAGGAACGATCGGTCCAAAAACTAGTTCTAATGAGAAAAACTTTTTTGTTTTCCATCGTAGCGTCACCAATCGTGGTATTTATTAATTTTATATGCTTTCACACAATTCTGGAAAAATTTATCAAAATCGGATGACTATATCATATAGCTGCCATAGGAACGATCGGTCCAAAAACTAGTTCTAGTGAGAAAAACTTTTTTGTTTTCCATCGTAGCGTCACCAATCGTGGTATTTATTAGTTTTATATGCTTTCACACAATTCTGGAAAAATTTATCAAAATCGGATGACTATATCATATAGCTGCCATAGGAACGATCGGTCCAAAAACTAGTTCTAATGAGAAAAACTTTTTTGTTTTCCATCGTAGCGTCACCAATCGTGGTATATATTAGTTTTATATGCTTCCACACAATTCTGGAAAAATTTGATCAAAATCGGATGACTATAGCATATAGCTGCCATAGGAACGATCGGTCCAAAAACTAGTTCTAGTGAGAAAAACTTTTTTGTTTTCCATCGTAGCGTCACCAATCGTGGTACTTATTAATTTTATATGATTTCACATAATTCTGAAAAAATTTATCAAAATCGGATTACTATAGCATATAGCTGCCATTTCAAAAAATAAACGGTCGTTCCAAAAACTAGTTCTAGTGAGAAAAACTTTTTAAACACCGCCTTCTCATTGTGAATATCGTATGTAGTGGTTGGGTTTACGATATTGAAATATGCCATACTTAGGCAGGTACTTTTAGCTAACTTTTTCTGTTGATATAACTAATTTAACCATATTAACCCCCAATTGCCAGTCCAACTCATCCCCATTAACAAAAACAGTCAAGCATATAAAAACGTTGAAATTAGAGCAAAGGCAAAAGTGGGGTGGGGGGTGGAAAACAAGATTGCAGCAACGTGTTGCACATGCCGAGTCAGAATTGCAAATGCAGACAACAAGGATTAGCTATGCACGGCAGGCGTTCGTTCGGGTGGTCGGCGGGGGTTGGTCTGGCTCAGGGGATAACGCAGCGGGATCGGCAGACAGCGTTGTCGTCTGACCATTTTACAGCATAGCGCCTGCTGGCCCTCCCTCTCTCTCTCTCTCTCTCTCTCTTCGGGATGGTATACCCATTACTTGTAGAGTAAAATGGGGTATGCCAAGTTTGTAACAGAAAGAAGAAACTAAATGTTATTTTAGGGTATAAAGGGTATATCAAAGTTGGGCCACACGGAGTTGTTGTTGCTCATTTGGCTCTCGTGTTTCATTGCCATTTTGTTGCATTTCTTGGCGGGCAAATGTCCTTGTGTGTGTGCGTGTGTGTGTGTGTGTGTGCTGCATTGTTTGCATTTTAAATTGAATTCCTGTGCGTGTCTCTGGCTGTTTCTCTATGTGTTGGTATTTTTGTGGCTGATGCGTTGTGCATCTGCTGTTTTTTTTTCTCCCTTGTCCTTCTGTTTTGTTGTTTTCTCATCATATGTTGTTGTTGTTGTTGTTTTTGTTGCTGGCATTTTTCAATTATGATTGAGCAGCATTTGTCGCTCGTTTTGTTATTTTGGTTTGGCTTAGTTGGTTTCGTGTATACATACACTTTTATATACATACATACATTCTTTCACCCACTTTATAATCCTCGATCTTTTTTCTAGCTTCATGGCAAATCTTATGAAATATGCAAATTGCCCCCCAAACAGAAGTGTTGAACAAACAAAACTCAATCGAAGACTGAGAACACAAAAAAGAAAGAAGGAGACTCCACCAAAAAATAACAACAACAACAACAGCAACAATAGTCATCTCTCTACACGTACCTACATACATATGTACATAATAAGAAGAAATCTTGCTGTGTAATACACAATTGTCATCGTGTGAAGAGCAAACAGATCTACATGAACAATACCTACATATATGTATATATATATATACATATTTATGTGTATATATGTCTGGGATGTGCTTGCTCTTAAGCAAATATCTTAACTGAATCTTAACTGGGGAAACATTTAGAAGAGCCAAATAAATACTTGATTTTGATTTGAAATAATACCGTAATCGGAACCGTTAGTCGAAATTACTGAAAACCGTTTCCTGTTGTTCAGGCCTGTTTTTTTTTTTTTTTTTTTTTTACCAATTTACCAATTCCGCATATTTTCATCGAAATCGAAAATGAGAATAGCTGTTATTAGAACCGAAAAACATAAATTCTTTAATTTAATTTGTCTTGAACTTATATTTTTTTTTTTTTTTTTTTTATAAACCAATTTACCAATTCCTCATATTTTGATCGAAATCGAAAATGAGAACAGGCCTGATTATTAGAACCGAATAAACAGACTAAACATTCTTCAGAATTTAAAAGGTTTGCACTGTGATATTTTTTTTTTTTTTCCAAAAATAAAAAAGACATGACCAAAATGAACGGTTTTCCCCTAATTCGGGCCTTAGGAATCGAACTGCATCATTACTTTTTTGAGTTATCACAATGGTTTCATACAACATTTTTTTTATGAATTTTTTTTTATGAAGTTACAATTTTTTTGTTAATTCCAAAAATATGATATTTTATTCTCATGAAGTCTAAATAAAAAGATTTAAATGTGCTCTAATTTAATACATTCTCAGTTATAGATTAAAAGCTAAAAAAAAATCACAAATTTTTTACATAATTTTTTTACCAAACTGTCTAATTTTTATTTAGAAATCAAGTTATTCTTGGAGAACAAAGGGAAAGACATTAAAAAATTATTTTATTGTATTTTTATTTAATATTTGGAAATTTTTAAATAATTTGTTGTACAAAATTTTATCTAAAAAAGTTTGCAATCATTTTAGTTTTTGTAACATAACTTTTGAAAGCGCAATGATATCGAAAATCTGTAAATGTAGTAAATTAGAGCACATTTAAATCTATTTATTCAGATTTCACAAGAATCAGATATAATTTTTTTACAATTTAGAAAAAAATTTGAACTTGATGAAAAACTTAAAAAAATAATTTTTGTATGAAGCCATCGTTATAACTCATAAAACTAATGATGCAGTTCCATTCCCAGGGAATTACCTACCGAAAAACTAAAAAAAAAATCTAACTCAAAAACGTATCCAGACAAAAATTTTGAATTTCATTTTGAGTTCAGCATTCTAAAGTACATAAGAAAAATAACAGCTTCAATGGGCATTTTTTTTTTTTTTTTTTGTATGATATACTATTTTTATTTTTTTAAATAAAAAAATCATCATTTTTTTTTTTTTGTTTTTTTTTCTTCTAAAACATAAGAAAAATAACAGCTTCAATGGCATTTTTTTTTTTTTTTTTTTTTTTTTTTAGGAGAGCTAAAGGGAATATGTAGCGTATCCATACAAAAATTTTTGAATTTCATTTTTGAGTTCAGCATTTTAAAGTACATAAGAAAAAAATAACAGCTTCAATGGGCTTTTTTTTTTTTTTTTTTATTAGACTTACTAGATCTAAGTAAACTTAGAGCTAAAAGGGAATATGTAGCGCGTATCCATACAAAAATTGTTGAATTTTATTTTTATGTTCAGCATTCTAAAGTACATTAGAATAAAATTACAGCTTCAATGGACTTTTTTTTTTTTTTTTTTTTTTTTTAGACTTACTAGATCTAAGTAAACTTAGAGCTAATAGGGAATATGTAGCGCTGGCTGCTAGGGCCTCTGGGAATTTTTTTTTTTTTTTTTTTTTTTTTTGTATATTAGTGTAATTGAATTCGTATGTACAAATAAACAAAAAAATCTGAAATTTTAAATTTTTACAAATTTGAAAAAATTTGGGACGAACGAAGGTTCTAACTAAAACCTTATCACAAAAGACTTGAAAGAAATTGGTAAAAATTTGGTTCGAACCCGTAAACCGGACCTCCGAAAAAATGATTTGATCTATATATATATACATATATTCTATAACTCTGGCTTGCCCACCGCTGATCTAAAGGAAGTAGTGCTTTTTTCTTTGTCTTGACTTTTTCTACATGATAACCGTTTTTTTTTTTTTTTTTTTGTTCATTTGATTCCAATTACAAGTCCACATCATATACCACGAGTTTGTCTGTACATACACACACACACACACACCTATGACGAATCCCAAAGTCCATGATATTTGTATTTGTATATGTATATATACGACAACAACGACGACGACGACGACGCTGCTACAAAGTCAACATCACAAGAATAACAGAGCAAACTTCAAGCCGGCTTTGGCAGTGAACCAACAACAACAACAACAGAAGCGCAAATAGCATAGCAGACGCAGGCGCAAAGAAACCACAACAAACGGCGCAGCCGCAAAAGCCAACGGCTTGGCCCAAAGCACAATAATGAGTCACTATTTGGGGCCCACAAACGATGGAGGCGCCAACGGGGCATTACATAAGCCAAAGTTGAAGTGGCGACGACGGCCCAATGTCGGCTTAAGCTACGCTCTTTCAATCTCTCTCTCCCTCTACCTCTTTTTCTCACACTGTGTGTTTTCACTCTCGTATCATTAACCAGACTTGTGTAAGAATGCGAATGTTGAGGAGGAGGGGAGGAGGAACAATAATAATTGGAACTTAGTTCAACTCAATTGGTAGGAATGGTTTAAAGTAGAATCATTTTGAGACCTAGAACTACCCACATATCTAGATGAAAATCAATCCTTAACAATGTCAAAAGTAGGTCGACACTTAATTTTTTCAAAACAAGTGCGAAAGCCTTGACTTAAGTACATATTTTATAAATGCTAAAATTCTAGTCTTGAAATTGTGTTGAGCTTGATTCAAGCTTATTTAAACAACACACGGGATTATTTTTTTAGCTAATTATTTTGCGATCTCTCGACTCTAATCTACTCAAAATACTCAAAAAAAAGAGTGGCCGAGAGAGAAATTTCGAAAATTCCGTTTTAGATTTCGATCTTCGTCTTCATTGGACTGTCTTAATGGCAAAATATGGGCATTTCCATTATGTCGAACTGGACCTTCGTACACTTTTGAAGTGGAAAAAAAGTAAAAATAAAACGTATTTTTGATTTGACAAAAGGCTTAACTTATTGCTCTTAATTGGCCATACAATTGGTGCTAAGGTTGATTTTGGGCAATTAATTTTTTTTCAAGATAATTACAAAAAACCAAGGCATTCGCACGGGACAAAAACAGAAGTGGTTTTTGCGACCAACAATTGACAAGCCGATTTTAGCGAATCCTGAGGCAATATTTCAATCTGTTAAATTTAAGAAAATTGCACATTGATGACACTTAAAAACGGTTTTGATTTTACCCAAAATTAACTTATACATTTCTTAAAATTCAATTTTAAGCACTTTCGCACGGGACATGTCGTATGGGACATTTCCTTCCGTCATAATAATAATGTTATTTCAGTTACTATTTTAAGGAAATTAAATATAAATAAGCGGAGTTAAAATGTTTTTAAGTCAACAAAAGATTTCAATGTATTAATTTTCGCATAATAACAAAAAACTAAAAATTTTTTTAAAATATTCGATCGTACTTAAACTTTTTTCTCTACAGTATACAGGCTCTTCAAATTTTTTTTCGCCGCCGTTTTGGCTCATTTAGATATAACGGTAAGGCAACGCAGTGAAAATTGAAAAAAAATTAAAACTATGATTTACAAAAAAAATCATTCATGTAAGAAAAAATTTTGAATTTCACACTGACGATGTCGCACGGGACCAACTTTATATAAGTACCCAGATCACAAATATTCTCATTTTTCAGCATGATTCTTTTTATTTGAATTGTATTAAAATCACTATTTGTACTCAATATTGGATAAGCCTTCCACATGTACTTTTGACGCACAGATAACAAATGTTGTTTTTCAATGTCGCACGGGACATCGAAAAATGCGATGATGCAAATCAAAAAATTACGTTATTTACCAATCGCATAGTCTCTTTTGCATTTTTATTTGACTCTTTGTATCCTTGGAAAGATTTAAGAATGCATAAAGAAAGACATTAAAGAACAATTATCAAAACAAAAAGTGCAGGGAATATATCATACTGAGAATAGTTGAGCTTGCGCGACTTTGCTTTCGAATATCTCGAAATGGGTTATAAATAAATGTTAAATTAGTTTATATTAGTACAATTTGACTGTTTTCCTATGAAAATATTATAAAGCAAGGGGTTTTGAAAAAACTTTAAAATTTTTTTTTTTGTTGATTTTGGTTGGAAATGCCCATATTTAAACCGAATTTTCCAATCGTTTCTTAGAAATAAGAACCTTTATCAATTCCGATCTAACGAATTCGGAAACGAGAATAGGGCCTATTTGTCTCTTCGTTTCTTTTGGCTTTGAAAAATCCGAACTTATCTTAAGCTCGATGCAGGATTCTTTGTTTTTCAAGTTAGTTCCGTACTTGATATAAGACTTTTCGTATTCATACCAGAATTCTGGTATGGTTTCTAGTCTTTTGTACTTTTTTTAAGTAGTTGAAATTTCATTTCAGGATCAAGTCACTTTTTAAAACTTTTAAAAGGGGTTCCGAAAATACCGGTAACATCTTTTATAGGAATTGTTCCGCTAGTAATACGTTCACAGAAACAGAAGGCTAGCGTGCGGCCCACTATACGTACATATGTAGAAAGTAACGGCGCTGACCATGACAGCTGTACGCGCTCAATTAAAAAGTCATTAACTGCCACGCACAACACAGACACATAGAGTAAAGGAGAAAGGACTTGGCACTGCACCGTGATTGACACGCATGAATATAACCTCATATGATCCCCTCGCCCTCGCCCTCAAACACACGCACCGCACCGCACCGCACCGCACCACCTTGTAATTAGAGTACCTGCTGTTGCAACTGTTGCGTGCCCATAAATGCGCCATAAAACATGTCTAATCCCACTTTGCAACCAAAAGCCGGCTGCAATATTGCAAGTTCCAGTTTTAGCCAGACGGCAGAGTAGAGCAACAGTTGCATCAGCTGTTGTGCAAAAGCTACAAATGCTGCCCCACTTCGCCCCTTCGGCATGGTACATACATATATGCAGTCCGTCCCTTTGTGTGCTATTTTTATTTCCTTCGTCCTACTTACTGCGCTTACCACATACAAATATATACCCGCATTCAGGTACAGTGGAACTTGCTGAAGAGTGCTGAAATATATGGAATTTTTAATGAATCACATTTAAAGGATATACAATAACCCCCCTTAAAATACAGTATAAGGACAGATAACGTTCTTGTTAATAAGTTAGGCTTCGTCTTAATCGATACACTTTTTGGATAAAAAAAAATGTTTTTCAACTATACCAATATCAACAAGTAAGAAAGACGGTCAAGCCCGACTGTAATATACTCTGTACCTGCTTGTATATAACTAATAACTTTAAAGTGTGGGGGACACAAAAACTGTGCAAGTGCTGCCCATCACGATTACGGGCAGTGCTGCCCAGCGTAATTATTTAATTTGCTTATAATTCAAATATCGTTCATCTGATCTGAAAACGGTGTATAGTGGATCGATAAGTAATGATGAGTAGAGTATATGCCTAAAAGGTTCAAACAATCTGTCTTTAAAATTGTGGAAGATATTTCATTTTTTTCGAATTGTGGGGGTGGCAACTCTACCATCGTTTGTCTGATCGGAAAACAATGTATGGGGGCTCTATAAGTATTGATGAGTAGAATATATGTCTAGAAGGTTTGAACAACCGAACTCTAAAACCTCTATCTCTTACCATCTCTGAGATCTCTTCGTTCATGCGGACAGACGGACAGACAGACGGACAGACAGACAGACAAAGTGTATATTAATTTTGCCCAGAAGTTTGTAACGCATAGAAAAATTCATTTCTGACCCCATAAACTATATATATTCTTGATCAGGACGACGAGCTGAGTTCAATTCCGTCTGTCCGTCCGACTGTCTGTCTGTCCGTCTGTTTCTGCGCGAACTAGTCTCTCAGTTTTAAAGCTATCGAGCTGAAATTTTGCACAGAGTCTTCTTTTTACTGCACGCAACTAATATGTCGGAACCGGCCGGATCGGATGACTATATCATATAGCTGCCATAGGAACGATCGGTCGGAAAATAAGTTTTAGTGAAAAAAACTTTTTTGTTTTCCATCGTAGCGTCACTAATCTTGGCATATGTTAGTTTTATATTTTTCCACATAATTGTGGAAAAATGTATCAAAATCGGATCACTATAGCATATAGCTGCCATATAAACGGTCGGTTAAAAAACTAGTTCTAGTGAGAAAAACTTTTTTGTTTTTCATCGTAGCGCCACTAATCTTGGTATATGTAAGTTTTATATGCTTTCATATAATACAGGAAAAATTTATCAAAATCGGAGGACTATATCATATAGCTGTCATAGGAACGATCGGTCTAAGAACTAGTTCTAGTGAGAAAAACTTTTTTGTTTTTCATCGTAGCGTTCCCAATCTTGGTATATATTAGTTTTAGATGTTTTAACATATTTCTGGAAAAATTTATCAAAATCGGATGACTATAGCATATAGCTGCCATAGGAGCGATGGGTCGAAAAATGTGTTTTACTAAGAAAAAAAATTTTTTTTTTATAGTATCAAATTTTTATTATCAATGATTTTTAAAAATTTCAAATATCTGATATGTATATCCTATATATATATTTTACTGGTTAAATTTGTTGGAGTAATGTTTTTCAAGTGTATTTAAACTTCGGCATAGTCAAAGTTAGCTTTGCCTTCTCGTTTTTAATTATTGTTTAATATTGTTTTAACCTGGGCTGCAAACCGGGTTTGAACCGAACCGGTTTTAACCCGGAATTCCGACTTTTCTGGTACTGTGAACCGAACCTTAAACCGAACTTTTTTTTGAAAAAACTAGCCGAACCTGAACCTGTTCCGAACTAAAACTTTTGGTTCGGTTCAAAAAAGAAACAAGTCTTCGTTAAGCGGGCATTTTATTGATAACAAAAGTATTATAGACCAAATATTTGCTCGAAGAAATAATACTTATAAAATGTAATTGAAATTAATTGATCTCGTATGTTCGAGTAAAAAACAAAAATTAAGAAAATTTGTAATATTTTGTATATTTTTAACAATTTAATTACTCTTCTTTACAAATTTGAAAAAACTTTGGACGAACCTAAACCTTATCAAAAAAAAAAACGCAATGCAAAAAGATTTGTAAAATTATTGTTAGTCTCAGTTAGAGAAGATTTAATAAATACCAAAAAAAAAAAAAAAAACCTTGAACCTTAATCATTGGTAAATTTTTTTTTTTCGAACCCAGGAACGGGACCTTCGAAAAAATTATTTGGGTTTGAGGCCCTGGTTTTAACCAAATAAAAAAAAAAAAAAAAAAAAATTAAAAAAAAAAAAAAAATAAAAAACCTTCAACCTTAATCATTGGTAAATTTTTTTTTTTCGAACCCAGGAACCGGACCTCCGAAAAAATGATTTGGGTTTGAAGCCCTGGTTTTAACCAAATCAAAAAAAAAAATAAAAAAAAAAAATAAAAAAACTTTGGACGAACCAAAACCTTATCAAAAAAAAACGCAATGCAAAAAGATTTGCAAAATTATTGTTAGTCTCATTTAGAGAAGATTCAATAAATACCAAAAAAAAAAAAAAAACCTTGAACCTTAATCATTGGTAAATTTTTTTTTTCGAACCCAGGAACCGGACCTCCGAAAAAATGATTTGGGTTTGAAGCCCTGGTTTTAACCAAAAAAAAATAAAAAATAAAAAAAAAAAAAAACCAACTATTTTTTTCTTCAAGTGAACCGAGGTCCGCACCAAAACCTGGGGTTCAGAGGATCCAGGAACCGGTCTAAAGATTACTCACGGGTTCGAACCTCCGAATTTTTTGAGGTTTTTCCTATTTTATTCCACAAGTTTATCTTAAGTTTTCACATATTTCTTATAAATTTTTCAAGTGATCTAAAGTTGTGAACTTAGGCACATTCCACTGTATCTATTGTACACACTCACACATGGTTCTGTTTAGCAATGCCTTCGACTTGCTTGTCGTTGTTGTTGTTGTTGTCGTCTTCTTTATTGTTTTATTGTCAGTTTAGGGATTTGACAATTTGCTTGCTGATTTTTTATGACAATCATGTATGTAAATTTTCGGCATTTCTTCGCTCACTGGCGGCAACTCTTCTTCCTCGGGCACACACATGAATATATGTATGTGTGTGTGTGTGTGTGGAGAGCTCCATTAGCCTCTCGTTGTTTGGCTTACGAGATTTTTAAATACTTTTGGGAGATTTTTAAAACCCTTGCCGCAGCTATTTTTAGTTTTTTTTGAAGTCATAAAAGTTGAGTTTATTAATTTTAAAGCGTTGACAAGTTTTACGAGAATGTGTGGCCCAAAACTAGGCTAGTAGTGTGAGATGTGAGTCAAGCCTAGTTAAAAAAAACAGCTGTGTTCGGTAGCTTGAAGTAAGTCTTAGTTTGTAAGCAAAAAAAAAACACACAACAAAATCAAAAGCAAAATCAAAAGCAAAAGCAAATGCACTACCATTAGCTGAAAGAGATAGCAATATCAGCAGCAGCAGCCGCCGCAGTCGTGGGCTGTACATAGCACACGCACACACACACACAGGCTCGCAGCGACTGCGCTGCTTTGGTCGCCGCTGCTGCTGCTGCCAGAATATGCCGCATGCACCGTCGGTCATTTGTATTTGGAACGCCGTAGCAGCAAGAAGGACACGGGCTTTATAAAGCAACCCGAAGCGTGCGAACGGAGTGTGTGGAGCGGCTATTTTAGCGCCCTTTTTTATAATTTAATTTTATTTAACGGCAAACAAAAAACAACAAAAACAACAACTTTTTGGCAAAAAAACGAAAAAAATTACCAAGTGATTCAAAATTTTGCAAACAACCATAAATTCCTACTTTTTTTTTTTTTTTTCTTTTGGTTTTTGGTTTGTTTGAGTTGAGCAGAAGTAGCGGCACAAAGCAAAGCAACGGATAAGTAAGCAAAAAAAAAAAGAAAAACGATCGGCCCAAGCAGCATAAATGTGTGTTTTTTTTAACTGTGCATGTGTGTGTGTGTGTTTGTGTGTGATTTCTTTTTTAAATCAATAATTAAATATATAAAATTAAATTTTTGCAGTACAAATACACAACAAAAACAAAACGAACAAAAAAAACGAACGAAACGGCAGCAACAACGCGCTACACATGTACCACAACAGCAACATTAGCCAGTTGACTTATGTAGACGCTTTATGGCAAGCATAAAACAAGAAATGCCGCCACTGCATGCGGCAGCTGAGGCACTTGTGGCCTCCAGCAGCAGCAGCAGCAATGCCACGGATACTGGCGGTGGTGGCAATGGCGGTGGCAATGGAGGTGGAGGCAGTGCACCAGCCACACCAAATGCCACCATAAGTGCGGCAGCCGACTCCAGTGATAATCAGCCGGGCACACCGCAACCCACACAGCAAGCAGGCAACGAAACACAAACCGTTACAGGTTTAATAACCCATCAGCCCTACATGTACGCCCAGCAACAGCACAACAGCAGCAGCAACAGCAACAGCAGCAACATATCTATGGCAGTTTGTATGCCCAAGACTTGCCACAGCATCAACAACAACAGCCCAGCTATGCCAGCAGCTATATCAACAGCTATGAGCAATTCTATCAGCAACAGCAGCAACAGCAACAGCAGCAACAACCACCTTCGACGGATTACTCCCATGCCTATGGTGGATCAGTGCGTTATCATCCTTACCTGCAAACACCCACCTCAGTGGCACCCGCCAACGAAGAGATTATACCCGCCACAGCCAGTGCTGTTAGCACCACCACCAACAACAACACAGCCCTGAGTCCACGCGTGGTCAGCAGCAGCAGTCCCACTTCCACCTCTACCCATTTACATAATGTGATAGTGGTTGGTCCCCCCGGCTCACCCACAACGGCAACGGGCTGTAAATTGCAATGCAAAAAATGTGGCATTTTGACCACCAACGAAACGGAGTTACAGGAACATATTGCCAATGTTCATGGTGAGTCACCCTATGGCAGCAGTGGCTATGCCAGTTCACCCTATATTAAAGAGGAGCCCATAGCTCATATAGCTTCACCCTATATAAAAGAGGAGCCCTTAGCGGTATCGGCTGCAAATCCAAATGAATTATTGGATTTGGATTCACAAAAAATGGTATACCATCAGCAACTGTTGCAGCAGCAACAGCAACAACAGCAGCAGCAGCAGCAACACGAGGCAGCCCTGACTCAGTTGCCTTTGCCTCCCGATCCCTTGCACTCCATGCAAAGCATGCAACAACGTGCTTTGCACAGCTGGGAACAGCCCGAAACGGCAGCCTATATGCCCACTAATTATTCACCCAAACAAACGACCTTCAAACAGGAGTATGGCGGCCTGATCAAGTCAGAATATGCTGCCGACTCCCAGCAGCAACAGCCGCCCCCTAATCTAAGCGTGGACAAATCCCCACATTATTATGCACCCAAACAAACGCCCTATGGCCCAACCAACACCACCAACATCAAGCAGGAGTATGGCAGCCTCATCAAGTCAGAATATGCTGCCGATTCCCAGCAGCAGCAACATCCTTTGATCCGCCCAGCGGCGGCGGTGATTTGAGTCCCGCAGAATTTCCCAGCACCACCAACAGTGAGTCAGCTTCGGCCTCGCAGGCATCATATCGTGGCTTTGAGCCACCCACCTCCAGTTCGGTATTGCCGGCCAACAGTTTGACCGCCAAGGCGGCCACCTGGAAATCAAATGAGGCACGTCGGCCCAAGACCTACAATTGTACGGCCTGCAACAAGTGGTTCACCAGTTCGGGTCATTTGAAGCGTCACTATAATACCACGTTGCATAAGAATGCGGTGAAATCGAGTGGACAACCGGATCCGGCCACATTGCCCATATCGGCGCATCATCATCCCACCCGGGATCCGGTGACCAAGACAAGTCGTCGTGGGAATGCAGCGGCCGCAGCAGCGGCAGCAGCAGCAGCAGCCGCAGCAGCAGCAGCAGCGCCGCCGCCGCCGCCCGGGGAGCCGCCCAGAAGTCCGCCCGATTATGGAGGAGGCGGCGGTGGGGTATATACGGCCTCAACCTCGCCGAATACAAATGGCAGCAGCAGCAATGGCTATACGGGCAATGGCTATGCGTATCAGCAGCAACAACAACAAGTGCAATCCACGACAAATGCTTCACCACAGCACAACAACAACAACAACAACTCCGTTTTGAACGGTCACCCAAACGGGCTAGCAGGTCCCTCCGCCCCCCTCAACATCAACAACAACAACAACAACAACAACACACAAATGCCGTCCTCCCAAATGAGGGGCCTGCTGAACAAAACAACAACCAACAACAACAACAACAACAACCACCCACAACAACAACCACCCACAACAACAACAACAACAACAACTATAAAGAGCGAGCTAATGGAGGACAGCAGCAGCAACAGCAGCAATCAAATGGAGGAGGAGCAGGAGGAGGAGGAGGCGCACAACAAACGCAAATCAATGGATCACCTCCAACAGCAGCAACAGCAACAGCAGCAGCAGCAGCATCAGGTCAGCTATGTGCTAACCTGCAACAGCAACTCAGTCAGCAGCAGCAGCAGCAGCAGCAGCAACTCAACGCCACCCCCTCAGCAGGCGCTGCCGCTGCTGCAGCCGCCTATTACCACCACCACCACCACCCCCATAACCATGCCCATGCACATGCCCAGCTATCAGGAACAGCTGCAGCAGCAGCAGCAGCAGCAGCAGCAGCAGCAGCAGCAGCAGCAGCAGCGGGCAATGGATTTCTCGCGCACCCAGCCTATGCTGGGAATGCTGCCGCCTATGGGAATGGATTACAACATGCTGGCTTTGGATATGCCACAGCCGCACAGCAATACCATCACCACCAGCATGCCGCTAGCTACTATCACCACCACCAATATGGACACTATGCACCACCATTACCAGGCGGTAATCCAGCAGCAGCAGCAGCAGCAGCAGCAGCACCACCAGCAGCAGCAGCAACTACAGCTAATCCCGCACTGCAGCAACAGCAACAGCAACAGCAGCAGCAGCAGCAGTTCAACGCCAGCGGGCCACACCATCAACACCACCAGCAGCAGCAGCAACATGCCGCTGCCGCTGCCGCTGCCGCCGCCCACCACCACCACCACCATCACCATGCCGCCGCTGCCGCCGCCATGTTACCAGCAGCTGCAGCCGCTGGAGCACACAATGAGCTATCACACTATTATTGGTAGTGGGGAAATGGGCGGTTATCCATTAGCGAGCAGCGACAATGGCCAAAATATACTCCAACTAATGCCAGCCTCACTTTTTGCACCCTATGCTCCCTTGTCCCCGTATTCGGTGCCGGCGCAACGTTCACCGCAGGAGGGTGATTTACCGCCGGTGCATACATTGACCAGCCTGCAAGGGCAGGCCCAACAGGAGGCACAAACACCCACATTGACGGTATTGGCCAGTGCCACGCCCTATTCGCCCACTGTCAGCAGTTCCCGAGCCACGCCCGCCTTGGAGCTGGATATGGCAGCATTAATGGCGGTGCAACAGCAGCAGGAATATGAGCAATTGGAACACTATCAAATGCAGCTACAGCAGCAACACTTGGAGCAGCAACAGCAACAACAGCAGCAGCAGCAGCAGCAGCCGTTGGTGGAGCCGCCCAAAAAGCGACGCACCACAACAACAACAACCACTGCCACCAAGCGACGGCGTCACAGCAGCGTGGGCTCCACATCGCCACATTCCACCACCTTACCCTCCGGACGTATCAAGTGCCTGGAGTGCGACAAGGAGTTCACCAAAAACTGTTATCTCACCCAGCATAACAAAAGCTTCCATTCCGGTGAGTATCCATTTCGCTGCCAGAAATGTGGCAAGCGTTTCCAGAGCGAGGATGTGTATACCACGCATTTGGGTAGGCATCGTACGCAGGATAAGCCGCACAAGTGTGAGCTATGTCCCAAGCAATTCCATCATAAAACCGATTTGCGTCGCCATGTGGAGGCCATCCATACGGGCCTGAAGCAGCATATGTGCGACATTTGTGAGAAGGGTTTCTGTCGCAAGGATCACTTGCGTAAGCATCTCGAAACACACAATCGGCCAAGGGTGGTGGGCAAAAAGGCGGCGGCGGCGGCGGCTGCCTTGGCTTTGGCCACGGCAACTGCAGCAGCGGCAGACAGCAACAACAACCACAATGATAACTGCCAAGGCCGCCGCCTTGCCACTGCCCCTGACCCATGCCACACCACAACACACAAATTTAAAGAGACGCATTGAGGATGTGGCTGCCGATGACGACAGTTTGTTAGAAGAAGAAGAAGTAGAAGAGGAGCAGGAGGAGGAGGAGGAGGAGGAGAGGAGGAGGAGGAATTAGAGGAGGAGGATGATGAGTTTGTTGAGATTAAGTCAAAGGTGGTTGAATATGAGGAGCAAATTCATTATATTGAAAAGAATATTGAAATGTATTGAGGGGTATTTGGGAAAGTGTTGAAAAGTGGGTTTTGAAATGCTCTGAAGGCTTAATAGAAAATTCAAATTTTTACTCTTAAAAAAAATGAAATACAGTTTTAAAGTCACTTTCTCAGCTTTGAGTGCAGTTTGAGCTGCATTGTAAAAACAGGTTTTGAAATGCTCTGAAGGCTTGAAAATCAATTATTAAAATTCCAATTTTACTCTAAAAAAATGAAATAAGTTTGAGTTGATTCCAGTTTTAAAGTCACTTTCTCAGCTTTGAGTGCAGTTTGAGCTGAATTGTAAAGGCAGGTTTTGAAATGCTCTGAAGGCTTGGACAACAAGATATATTAATAGAAAATTCCAATTTTTACTCTGAAATAAGTTTGAGTTGATTACAGTTTGAAAGTCACTTTCTCAACTTTGAGTGCAGTTTGAGCTGAATTGTAAAGGCAGGTTTTGAAATGCTCTGAAGGCTTGGACAACAAGATATATTAATAGAAAATTCCAATTTTTACTCTTAAAAAAAAAAAAAAAAAGTTTGAAATGAGTACAGTTTGAAAGTAACTTACTCAGCTTTGAGTGCAGTTTGAGCTGAATTGTAAAGGCAGGTTTTGAAATGCTCTGAAGGCTTGGACAACAAGATATATTAATAGAGAATTACAATTTTTATTCTTAAAAAAAATGAAATAAGTTTGAAATGAGCACAGTTTGAAAGTCACTTTCTCAACTTTGAGTGCAGTTTGTGATGCATTGTAAAGGGATTTGATTTAGCAGTTAGTTAAAAAAAATATATTTAACAAAATTCTCAATTTATTTTTTTTGATTCATGCAGTTTCCATTATACAGTTTTAAGACAGTTGCCACAGCTTGAGCTGCACTTTTAACCAATTTTTGACTATGCTAACCATTTTTTAGCAAAAAAAAAAAAAAATTAAAAAAGTTTTTGTGGCCCTTTGGCTACAGTTTGATAACATCAATGCGAGTATAAGATCTAGTAGACCCAGCTCTTAATTCAGTTTACTGTAAATTTCCACTTCTTAAAGGCATAAAAAATACAGAAAATTGTTTAAAAAATAACAAATTAATTTTTTTCTTCAGTTAAATCAGATTTTGATGTACAATTAAATTTTATACATTAAAAATAAATTAAAATAAATATAAATATAAGAGTTGGGTCATCTAGCTCTTATACCAGTTGTAATAGTGGAATTGATACATTCAGGTAGCAAAATTTAAGTGGAATTGAATGGCCGCGTTCAGCAGAAAAACTTGATCCCTGATCAATGATATATTTCTTAGTAATTTACGTTGCCTACTTTTCCTCTTGTGTTTAATATGATATTTATATAAAGCTTTTCACAATGTCAATTAAACAAGACCGCCTAAAAGTATGCCAAAAAATAAGAACAGTTTTATTAAACTGATCATTGATCAAGTGTCTCTGCTGAACGCGCCCAATGAAAATTGAGTTCACACTGTTCGACCCATGAGTCAGGACAATCTAGTAGGCTTTTATATTGTCTTTTTTTCATTGTGAATAGCTTGTCATTTGACATTCAAATCAATACAACATGAAGGCCTGCTAGATTATCATGTCTCAAGCGTCAAACAATCAGCCTAAGGCTGCGTTTACACTGTTCGATGCATGAGTCATGACAATCTAGTAGGCTTTTATATTGTCTTTTTTTCATTGTGAATAGCTTGTCATTTGACAGTCAAATCAATACAACATAAAGGCTTACTAGATTATCATGTCTTATGCGTCGAACAATGTGAACTCAGCCTAACTAACAATTTATTGATTTATTTTTCCACATTAAAATACAACTAGGTACTAAAGCAAATCGGGTATAAGACCTAATACAAGAACTATATGAACTATACTAAAATACTTGAAAAAAAAAAAACGATTTTCAAATCTTGTTTCGTAAAATTCCCTTGACTTGGGTCTGACTATGATATAAAATTTGTGCTTATGAGTCTTAAAATCTGACTGAAATTTATTTGAAATGTCATACATCCGATTTAAGGTTTTTTTTCAGATTGAATTTGATCCTAATAGGCCAGGAGAAATCTGTTAAAAAGGCCAAAAAATCACAAAATAGCCTACTCATTTCAGTGCTCAAATCAAAAAAAAAAGAAGGTTATTTAACAAAGTATTCACCCTGGCCTACTAGGATTAAATTCAATTTGAATAAACCTAAAATCCGATGTCTAGTCATAAAACAGCAGATTTCTTCTACCTAACTGCATAAATATCCAAAAATTTGTGGAAAAAAATATAAATTCAAACCTTGTTCAGTTAAAATTTAACAGATTTGAGCCAAAAGGTCTTATACTTGGACTATGAAACTCAAATAAATATTGTGAAATAATTTTAAACCATGACCAAAGACAAACAAATCTTTTCTTAAATCATAATCAGTTCGCGCTCTTTAAATTTGAGTCAAATTTAGTCTTATACCAGGTCTTATACTAAAATGAAATTCAGTAACAAATTTATCAAATTTAGGCCTATTCTCAGATGATGTAAATATGATTTTCGACACTATGCTTCATATAAATAAAACAGCTGTTCAAAACAATTCTGATTTTAAAGCTCTACAAAAGTGTTTCTATTCTTATGAAGCATTGTGATGAAAATAATTTTAATGTCAGCTGAGTATAGGCCTTATGCAACAAAAAAGTAACCCTGAAATCATGATCAGTTCAAGGTTTTTAAGATATGAGTCAAATAAGTCTTATACTAGGTCTTATACAAAAATGAATATGTATAAAAAACTGTATCAAAAAGCTACTCTTAAACCATGATCAGTTTAAGTTTTTAAAATTGGAGTCAAAATGCCTCTTATACTAGGTCTTATGCTGAGATAATATTGATCAAAAAAAAAAATAAAACCATGATCAGTTTAAATTTTTTTAAATTGGAGTCAAAATGCCTCTTATACTAGGTCTTATGCTGAGATAATATTATTCAAGTATATAAAAAGTGATCAAATAGGCAAAAAAAAAAAAAAAAATTTAAACCATGATCAGTTTAAGTTTTTTTTTTTAATTGGAGTAAAAATACATCTTATACTAGGTCTTATACTAAAATGATAATATATTGAATACCCATACATAAAATCGTCAAAAAGAAAGCTTATCTTAAACTATGCTTCGTTTAAAATAGACAAAAAATCATGATCAGTTTCAGTTTTTTAGATTTGAGTCAAATAAGTCTTATACCAGCTCTTATATTACAATTATGAGAATATAAGTACATATAAAAAAAGCTAAAATAAACTAAAAAGAAAGCTGATCTCAGGAAAATTTTTGAAACCTTCCGAAAATGATGGTAGATGTTAAAATGATATACAAATTAGTCAAACAAGTCTTATATTTGAGCTTATTTCAGCGACTATGACAAACTAATTGAACAAATTTGTAAAAGTTCAAATAAATCTTATATATATTTTTTCTATCAATATTGAAAACGTAAAATTAGGACAAATATTTAGTTGGAACCAGAATCTAATCCAATTGTAATATATTCCATTGCAGTATAAGAGTTATTCTCATTTTCTATCTAGCTCTTATGTGTCACATAAACTAACAATTTAACTCTGTTATTTGTAGATTTATGTGACAGATAGGCGCTATTCAAAAGATTAGAAATTGGTCCTTGGTATATAAAAAGGCTTTACAATAACCCTAACTTCTTATATAAGGAAGCAAAGGAAGCAAAGGAAGCAATTCTACTTAAATTTTTTTTTCTTTGCTTGAGCCTGGTAAAAGACCTAAAGACTTAAAATCTATTTAAAAAATTTTTTAAACTAGTTCTTATTTCCTTAAAAATTCATTCATTATAAATAGGTTTTATACTGGGTCTTATATCAGCGAACTTGATAAGTTTAGGTACCAAAAACTTGCCATTCCTTTAGAACTATATAAGATGCCAATTTAAGCTAAAATATATAGTTCTTATATATGGACTTTTATACGAATAATCACCTTCAAAATATTCAGTTACATCCACATATAAGATCTAGATGAGTAAGTTTGAGCTGCATTGAAACTGATCATAGTTTGAAAAGCACTGTTACAGTTTAAGCTGTCAGGCAATGGTTAAAACTGCTTGTAAAATTACCTAAGCTAAAGAATTCAGGGGAGGTGAGCAAATTCTCTCACAGAGAAAATATTTACACAGTTTGAGCTGCCCTCAAACGATCACAGTTTGAGAACTATCAAGAAAATCCATTTTATACAAAGCCCACAGCATTTCAAGACCCAACCCCAGCCATACTTTTGCCCGCCTTACTCTTCATTCCTGTAAGTTATTTGTATTGTGTGTGTGTGTGTCGAATTCCTAATTGTTGTAGCCGCCAATTATTTAATTTTATTTCCATTTTTTTTTTATTTTATATAATTATATGTTAAATTGTATTATTATTTTTTATATGTTAAATGTGTAAACCTCAAAAGTATACCTCAGCAACAGCAAAACGCTTAAAGTCAGGGCATTGATTTACCAGATGCATTACCATTATTTTAATAAACATTTTTTTTTTACAACAAAATGCCATATATACATATGTAAACAACAACAACAGCAACATAATGCCAATTGATAAATATATATATATATTATATATATATGCTATATACATTCATAATTTAGCCTTAGAAATGCCAAATTGTCACAGCACATGCTAAAAATCAGGGATATTATTATGATTATGTTTTATATTATATATATATACACATTTATGCTTAATTTTGCCTAATTTATGTTCTAATTAATAAATATTGTAATTATTTAAATTTTAAAATTTAATTTTAGTACTTTTTTTTTTTGTTTCCCACCACCACCCCCCACCCAATCCTGAAAACAAAGAGAATAATTTGTTAACATTTTTTTGCCTTTTAAGCATTTTTTTTTGTACCCTAAATATGGAAAATATATACTATATTTTCTTTAGATTTCCTAAATACTCAAATCAAAAAAAAAAAAAAAAAAAAAAAAAAAGACAAAACATAAATCTATTTTTTTTTTAAAGGCAAAATAAATTATTGAAATTGTTTCAAACCAAAAAATTATCATTTTTATTTCGTTCTTCTTTTATTTTTATTTTATTTTCAAGGCTGCAAACCGAAAGTGTAGGTGTGGGGGGGGCTGAATCACCAAAGGCACAAAAATTGTACATATTCTCGGATGGATTATAAAAGATTTGTTTTTAGGCATTTCAAAGGAACAACAACACAGCACAACAAGTAAGCAGTTTGTCAGTTAAGCAAATTCAAGGATCTAAGACTTCGCTTTTATTGGATATTTTTGCCATTTTTGGAGAAAAAGAATTTACTATATTAATAGTGCTATGTTATTAACAAGAGTTTCTCAAAATAGGAACGAACTACAAAGCAACAAAAATATCGTTAAGGGGATCTTCTACCTTTGAACAAAATTTTTTTTCGATATTTTTGTTTTGCCTTATTATTATAGCTTGGACATTCCCCTTTCATCCCCTTTTTAACCATTTTTAAAAAATTCGAAATAGTTTAGGAGATATTGCCATTTTTTAAAAAAATATTAAAAATTATGATTGAGGTACGGGCCAGAATTACATCAATTCTGATCATAACCTCATTTACCGTTATCAATTTCGATAACCTGGAGTCCCGGAATCATGGCTACCACCTCTACACCTTTTTTTTTGAGACCTTAACTGGCAGGCCGATAACTTTTTGAACAGACCTCGAATTATAACATTTTTATACCCTTGCAGAGGGTATATTAAAATTGTCACGATGTTTGTAACGCAGTGAAGGAAGCATTTCCGACCACATAAAGTATATATATTCTTGATCAGCATGACGAGCTGAGTTCATTTCCGTCCGTCCGTCTGTCCGTCTGTTTCTATGCTATCTCCTCCCTCAGTTTTAAAGCTATCTTGACCAAACTTTGCAAAAAGTCTTTAAATACAAATACGCTGCACATTTGTCGTAATCGGCCGGATCGGATGACTATATCATATAGCTGCCATAGGAACGATCGGTCCAAAAACTAGTTCTAATGAGAAAAACTTTTTTGTTTTCCATCGTAGCGTCACCAATCGTGGTATATATAAGTTTTATATGCTTTCACACAATTCTGAAAAAATTTATCAAAATCGGATGACTATAGCATATAGCTGCCATATAAACGTTCGGTCCAAAAACTAGTTCTAGTGAGAAAAACTTTTTTGTTTTCCATCCAAGCGTCACCAATCGTGGTATATATTAGTTTTAAATACTTTTACACAATTCTGAAAAAATTTATCAAAATCGGATGACTATAGCATAAAGCTGCCATAGGAACGATCGGTCTAAAAACTAATTCTAGTGAGAAAAACTTTTTTGTTATCAATGGTAGCGCCTTTCGAAAACTGCAAGGGTATTTAAAACATCGGCGTAGCCGATGTTAGCCTTCTATTTTTTTAATTACTTATTGGCCGTTTTGTTCCACCACCTTTGACCTTCTTTTGGGCAGCTGCTGATTCTTGCTCGTATAACTTCTCGTTCTTATTATCAAAAAACTGGACATAATTAATAATCTAAAGGTGCAAGGTTCAGCTCCGATAATTTTTTGACAAGTGTGGTCGAGCATTGTCCTGATGAAAGGAGTATACCCTTGATGATCTTACGGAATGCTTTTCTTTTTGATTTTTTTTTTTTTGTATATATATAAATACATATATCGACGATGTTTAAGAAGATTTTCCATACATTTAGCTTCTCAATAATCATTGTCTTGATTTGATTGTCATCAGCCTCCAGTGCGTGGTGCGTTTTATACCTCAAAATTTGTGGTATGGAATTTGGCAAACCTACGCTGACATTGTGGTTCACCTATTGTATTAGAGCCGCATACTTTTATTTGAGCTTTGTTTTGCTTTTACCAAAAAAAATTAAAATTCTCACTTTTTCTTTTCATTTTAACTTTACTTTTATTTTACAAATATTATTGGGTTACAAAAATCTTTTTTTTAATAGTAGGTTAGCCTTTAAGCTTTTATAATAAAATTAAAGTTAATAATACTGTGTGCAAAATTATGTTATGATAAAATATTTTTTTTTTTTTTTTTTTTTTTTTTTTTGGTATCTTCAAAAATGAGCAAAAGAAAAAAAACACTTTGTACTATGGCAGCTATAAGATTTAGTCCTTCAATTTTCAGCAAGTTTTACAAAGCTGTTGTAATGCATATATAATATTCATAGTTGCTATCATTGAAAACAAGAAAGTGTTGCTCACTAAGACACATTTTCCGAACGATCGGTCCTATGGCAGATACAGGGTTGCCCATATTCGACGGACCCATGTTTTTTTTTTAAAAAAAAATCAAAGAAAAAAATAAAAATTTGTCGGTTGGCAATCTAAATCATTTAATTTGTTCCAAGTAGATTTGTTTACATCAATTTTTGAATATGATATCTCTCAAATGGCCGCCTCTGGCGTTGATGGCGTATTGTGCCCTTTTTGCAGCATTTTCCATCGTTTTCGCCAACATTTCGGCCGGAATAGCGGCTATTTCTTCACGAATGTTGTCCTTGAGCTCTTCTACGGTCCTTGGCTTGTTAACGTAAACCTTTGACTTCAAATATCCCCACAAGAAGAAGTCAGGCGGCGTCAAATCGGGCGAACGCGGTGGCCAGTCCAAATCACCACTTTTCGACATTCTTCAGAAAATCGATTGTTATGCGACTTGTGTGCGGTGGAGCGCCGTCTTGTTGAAACCAGAACTGCCTCATACGCTTTCGACGAATAATTGGCATCACAAAATTGGTCATCATGTCGCATGCCCATTTTCATTTTGGAAGAAAAACGGCCCAATGACCGTTTTCGCACTAACGCCGCACCAAACTGTGACTTTTTCGTCATGAAGAGGCACTTCTTGAATCTCCTGAGGATTTTCAGTGGCGTAAATACGGCAATTTTGCTTATTTACGGTCCCATTCAATGTGAAATGGGCTTCATCGGACATAATAATTTAGTTTTCACAATTGACTTGTTCTGTTGAATGTAAATTTCAACTATTTCAGAGCGCTCGCGTGGTAAAAATCTGCTGGGACTGACGCTTCAAACGCGGTATGTCATTAAGCGATCTGACATCTCTGTCAAAAGTTATGGCGTTGCCAGATGGGTCCGTCATTGCCTAACCTATATGCTATGGTCATTCGATTTTGATCAAACCTTTCAGAATTATGTGGAAGCTTATGAAACTTATATATAACAAGTTTTTCTAACTAAGACTTATTTCTCAATTGATCTTCCCTATGACAGCTATGAGATATACTCATCAGATCCGGGCGGTTCCCTTATAAAAAAAACTCTCAGCAAAATTTCAGCTCGATAGCTTCAAAACTGAGAGACTATTTGGCGTAAAATATATATGGAAATTCTCAAGCGATTCAGAAAATAAAATTTGGTACAGAAAGCTTACAAGACTTAGCAACTTAGGATATCGTAGCATATTCTTGATGGCTGTGTAGAACTTGCTGCTGTTGTTTTTTGGTAGATTTTGCAGTTTTGTTTTTAAAAGAATTCTTGTAGTAGAAATTTATGTGTTGGTTCCAGAGAAATTACGTGCGTGTGTTTAATTTTTTTTTTTTTCTGTTTCTTTTGCTCAACGTTGGCGACACACACACGCACACTTAGAGGGAGAGAGGGCTATGCTATTGCTATGCATACACACACACAGCTAGGTTAAGGGGCCAGTTTAGGGCTTAAGGATGTGCTCCTGGTCTAAGACTCGCCATATAAACCACTTTTTTTTTTTTTTTTTTTTTGAGTAAATAGCCAAAATGTGATGAGGCAGGCTTTGCCTTGCGCTTGCGCGACTTTGGCTATGTCATCGCTTCATCTGCGTCGTCGTCGTCGTCGTCTGTGTATCTCTCTGTGAATCTTTCTACTCGTTTGTTCTTACGCGGTTTTTGTTTGTTGAACATAAAACTGGTTTCCTGTACATATGCTCATCCAGCCAACAACCATCTGTAATTTTAATTTTCGGCAGTTTTATATTTTTTTTTTTTTGTCTGTTGTTCGTTTTCTTTTCATTTTGTGTGTATTTTTGTGTTTTCTTTCTTTCTTTCGTTATTTTTCGGCAGAGATTTCGATCGTGTTGTGTTGTGTGTGTGCTCTGCCCAGGTAGAAAATGTTTACCTGTGTGTGCGAGAGTGTGTATCTTGTAGATACCCACGGCAAGACAGTAGATCTATCTCTCTCTCTTCCTCTGGCACATAATCCTTGAAATGCTTTTTTTTTTTTCTTTTATATATACCATGATTCATAGTTAGGTATCTGCTGCTGCTCCTTTCATACATATGTGTGTGTGTGTGTACATATGTAAGAAGAAGAATCTGGTTGCTTGAAAATTTCCAGGCCAGGCGGCATACAATAGCCCATAGCCAGCGCCTTTGTCTGGGGTAGAGTTTTGCAAAAAAAAAAAAAAACAAAAAAATGAAATGAAATAAAATATATAAAAATATCTGTGCCATAGAAGCGACAGCAGAGCAGAGCACAGAACTGAAGAAGCCTTGCCATTCCAGACCCTGGCTCAAATATGTGATCGATGTGCTCCGCTTCCCCCCCCCCGCTCAACTTTGGCACATGTGTTGCCCGTTTTCTTCACTTCCTTTCGTCTTTGTTTGCTTTTGTTTAGGAATAGTCAGCCAGTCGTCTAACTGTTCTTTTGTATAAGAACAACTGACTACATATATGTACTCAAGTACATACATACATACATATTATTGTGTTATTCAGGTGAGAAATGGATCTAAGCTCACAAAAATATTTACCGCTACAGATCATTTTTATGTAAAGGTTCAAGCAGGGTCATAATTTGTCCTTTAAGGTTACTCCCGTGTGCCCTGTGCCCTCTTGTGAGTGCAAGGTGTTTAAGCTATCAAACTAACAGGGCAATCCCTAACCAGCTACTGCCGTCAGCTGTTTCTTAAACCTTCTTAAACCTTGCCCTTATCCTGAGCCAAAAGAATGAGAGAAGCTCGACTTTGCACTGTTTAAGCCAAGTATTTACTTTTCTATAACTCTACCACAAATAATTCGCTAAAGAACTATGATTTATAGCAGTGTTTGGCAAGCATAGCAAAATCGGTAAAATTGTTTGCCCACCACTGATTTAGATACAACCCTAAAAATAAATAATTACAATCAGATCGATTCGATAAGCGTTGTATTTCAGTTTTTGGTACTAATATCGTGTATCAAGTTGACATTTTTTTTTTGGTTCATTCCTTTATTAATTTGATGATGAAAAGTATCAGTTGGATCCTTAGCTTAAGGGTTTATCGAGTGGGATTTTATGAAACAAATACTGGTAATATTTACTCAGATAGTATCTACTTTAATGATTCCAATGACACTTAGATCTTGACAAAATATAATTGATCAAAGGTCCGCCAAAAAAATGTGATCGGTGATCATGATATCTTAAGGGGTTATATACCTTTTTTTGTCGAAAAAAATAGGAAAGTTCGGATTTTTTTTTTAGGTATGTAGCAATTCTTTTATTACATGAATGATTTTATTTTCTGATGGTACAGTTTTTTGCCAATGTTTGTGCAAAAATTTGTGAAAAAATAATGAATAGTTTTTAAGGGCAGCTGTTTCCCTGAAACGCCTTTTTTTGAAGAGCCTTGCGGTGACCGTTCCCCAGGTCGAACATGTCAACTGAAACCATAAAAATAAAAAAATTTTCATTTTCGATTGAACGATCGTTTTCATAAAAAAAATATTTTTGTGCATACGGGAACGTTTTATGCAAAAAAAAAATAGTTTCAGACTCTAGAAATTTTACTAAAAAAATTCATTTCAGCGAAACAAAAATTTGTGCATGAAAAATCGATCGTTCAAGTTCACATAAAATTCATTACGAACATTTAAAAAAAGTTTTCCGCCAATCCACGTCACCGCGAAGTCGTTTTGCAAAAAACACCATTTCGAGATATTTGCGTTTAAAGTTTCAAGTTTAGTTTAGGCGCGGAGAAGCGCTGTAACTTTTTTTCCACTGCTCAAATCTTTATGAAAATTTTTAGAAAATGTTCTCAAGGAGTTGTTCTTCAAGATAAAGCAATAAAAAAATTTTTCGATTTTTTGAAAATGAAAAAGGTATATAACCCCTTAAGTTTGCATAATCTGAATTAAAAAATGGACCATATTATATTAGTGCATAAATGAATCTTAATATGGATCGAAGGAATTGTTAAAATATCCAAATGAAAACAAAAAATTTAAATATTCAAGATAAATTGTTTAAAAACTATAAATAATTCTGGAAAATATTCCAAACTGAGAAAACCTGAGAAATATATCTGATAAGGTTGTGCTAAAATTTCAGACTGCAGTTTTTGAGATCTCACACCAAAAAAATTCGTATCAATATTAATTTGATAAGCGTTGTCTCAAAATTGAAACTACAACCAGTATCTTTATTTTTGTATCAATATAATTCAAGAAAGTATCAAATTAATATTAGAGGTGTTAACTTGAACCTATGCCTATTAAATTGTTACGTAAAAGTATCAATTCGAAACTCACACATTTTCGATGTTATCGAGTACTAGTTCGAAAAATCGAAAAATCGTCATTCTCGATTTTCTCTAGCAAAGCAAATTGCATAAATGCTGACACTTGTAATTCTCAAGTTGTTATTCAGCTCATTGATGATATAAATAGGGCACTTGATAGTGAGCGATAAATGCGCAACAGCAAGAAGGAGTCTAATCACGGATACGGCAAACTTTGAAACAGTCTGTATAACTCTCACCAATTTGCCCTTGCCGTCTTGCGATTGAGCCGTTAAACACACGCTTTTGTGTATGCCGGATAAATTATCGCAACAAAAATTCAGAAAAATAACAATGTACGATATTTTTTATTTATTATTGCCAAATTGTAAAAGGCTAGTTTCAAAATACAAAGAAATGTCATTCTGATACAAATTACTATCATTTTGATAACATCGAAAATATTATTTTGATACTATCGAATTATCAACTTGAGACTTTGAGTATTGAGCATAATTCGATACTCAAAAGTTTCAAATTAATGACTTTTTTTTACTTTTTTTTGGGTGCAGTGATCACCGAAAAAAGTTTTAGAAGTTTTCACTTACAGGCCTGTTCTCGTTTCCAAATTATATTAATCTGAAATGGTAAGGGTTCTTATTTTACAGTATTTCATTGAATAGTATTGAACCTGAACCTGCCTCATGCGTCGAACAGTGGGAAATAGTATTTTTCGGTTTTAAAATAAGTTTTCACAATTTTCAATGGAAAAGTTGTGGCCATTCTGCACTCTAATTTGTTTAATCCTCAAATAGAAAATCCTACAGCTATTTAACCAAACTAATTGAGCTTAGTTTTTGCTTCTGCCCATTCATAGTGTGCGAGTGTGTGTGTGTGTATATTTAAACTGTGTTTAGAGCTGGCCTTTGTATGCATGTGTATGTATGTATATATATATGCATGTGTATAACGACGTCCAGTCCACAATTAGGCAAAAGACAGACAGAGACTCTTGGCCCAAGGCGGCAGATGCTCATGATGCCGCCGCCATGCTGCTCTGTTGCCGCTTGGCATTGAATTTTGGAAATCAAATATCTAACGCCGTATCGGGGGTTGTTTTTGCTTTGCTTTGGTTTTTCTCAAAAACCAGTAAAAAGGTTAACACTGTGTGTGTGTGCGTGTGTGTAGATACATCTTCTAGACAACACAATAAGCATCTCAGGATGCTGTCAAATGTTTGGTAATTAAAAAAAAAAAAAAAATAGAAAGAGCCAGAGCCAGAGAGTGGCTGGGAAAGTATGCTTAAATGGGCAAAAAGAAGTCAAATGAAAAACAAAATTTTACACTTTCTGGGAAGACATTTTGTGATTTAGAAAGGGGGGAGGGAGGGAGGGAGGGAGGGAGATACCAATTTCACTTTTATTTTTTAAGGCTAATTTGATTGAGTTCTTGTGTTAGATGTCAGGGATATGTTTGGTTTTTTCTATTGTCGTCGGGCGGGGGTTGGGGGGGGGGGTTTACATTTTGACACATCTAATTTAACCTTTTTCAACTAATTTATGCTAATGCAGGGTCAGACAAGGGTTCACTTGTCATTCGAAAAAAAATTTGGCTAAATTAACCAAAATTGATTCCCTGAAAAATTCCAAAAATAGTTGCAACCAAATAGCAAAAAATGAGTGTGAGAAGCTCTTTACGAAGCAGAAACAGAATCACTAAACGAATTCTTGCATAAGAATATAAAGTTATTTTATTATTATTATTTTATTTAAAATGGTGTAGGAAAATACTAAAATGATTTTAGATCCCAGATCCCTGTTTCCTGATCCCTGATGCCACTTCCCAGATTGCAGATCCCTGATCTCATTTCTTAGACCCCACATTCCAGAACCCTGATTCCTGATCCCACATTCCGTATCCCAGAGTCTTGATACCAGATCCCTCATTCCAGATTCCTGTTCCCAGATCCTAGATCCCGCATTCCGATCCCAGATTTCTGATCCCAGACCCCTGATCCCAGATCCAAGATCCAAAATCCTTTTTCCCCTATCCCTGATTCCAGATCCCTGTTCCCAGATCCTTGTTCCCAGAACCATGATCCCAAATTCCGCATCCTTGATCCCTGATCCCTTATTTTTTTTACTCACTTATTACTTACAATAATTCCGAATATGCTCAGACATAAGAGCTTTTTATGAGCTCGTGCTTAGAAAACACTGCATGTGCTCCGAAAACGCTCCAATTTATGTGTTTATACTCCAAAAACGCTCTGAAGCTCTGCTCTTTTCAGACACATAACTTTGCTTGCGGGGATATTATTTTTTGGCAAGGTCAACTTTATATCCCTTAATCATGCGCTGTCCGAGAGTTCTAGACTAATTTCCTCTTGTAGACAAATTTCATGAAGACAATGGGCGCGTTCAGCAGAGACACTTGATCAGTGATCAGTTTAATAAAACTGTTCTTATTTTTCGGCATACTTTTAGGCGGTCTTGTTTAATTGACATTGTGAAAAGCTTTATATAAATATCATATTAAACACAAGAGGAAAAGTAGGCAACGTAAATTACTAAGAAATATATCATTGATCAGGGATCAAGTTTTTCTGCTGAACGCGGCCATTCAATAATTTTATTTATGTATAGCTAAACACCTTAAACACGAAAAGTTGCCACTGTTCAACAAATATAAGAGATCAGAATGTATTATTCAAATATTTTCTGTGAACGAAAAAAGGCAAGAAGGCTATAAAGACTATTGGTCTAGGGGAAGTTTTATAACTTTGTCAATACCAAAGTTTACTTTGGATAATATGATATGATATAATGATGTCCTTAATAGCATTTATCCTTTTTTGATTTGGGATCTTTAGAAGTGACATTAGGTCCGGGGTCTGACAATATTCTCATGCGCAGCTCTTGCTCATCTTTTAATCTCTCTATAGAGCTGGGTGGCTAGCCAATAGCTGGTGAAAGGAAATCATACACCTTCACTCTAGTGAGTAAGAAAAAGATGTCAGATGTTTTTTTTATTTATTTATATTTCAACTAGGCTCAGTCAAACTTTACAGTGAATATTTAAGAATTAAGATTAGACATTAGATTATTCCTTACATCTAACAAAGAAGAGTTTAATGAGAAAAGATGGTAGTATTTATTGTAATTAAGACAGAGGTTACGAAAGGGTTCATGATGAGCATAGTTTGTAAGACAAGGATGTAAATAATTCCTCGTTACACGTGCCGGAATCGCAAAACTTATTAGGCTAAGCAGAGTGCTTGAGTCAACTTCACCTGACAGTAACTTATGAAGGAAAATCACACTAAGATAAATCCTACGGTTATAAAGGGATGGTAGATCCAATAAGCGCAGTCTATGCTCATATGAAGGTAGATGCCTATTGGGATCCCAGTTTAAGCCACGAAGGGCGAAAATTAGAAACTGTTTTTGAACAGATTCGAGTTGGTTCTGATATATTTGGTAATGTGGGGTCCAGACACATGATCCACACTCAAGAATAGGCCTGACCAGAGACACATACAGTTGTTTTGTGACATAGGGATCATGAAATATAAAGCCTAGAACTCCCTTAGCTTTGTTTGCAATAACAGATATATGACTATTGAAGCAAAGCTTAGGGACAAAATGAATTCCCAGGTCGTCAACTTCATAGATGCGTTCCAGAGAGTTATCATCAATCACATAATCGTAAAGATGGGGCGTATTACGATGAAACGTTAGGTACTTGCACTTCTCATTGTTGATCATCACTCATTCAGAGAGTTTAAGTCCCGTTGCAAGAGAAGAGGTGACACTGGATCATTATAAGATAGGCAAAGTTTAATAGAGTATTTCATTGAATAGTGTTGATCAACCTAATTTCGCTTGATTTTCCTTTCAAATTTTATTGAACTTTTTATAAAATAAGTCAAAATACCATACAAAGCATTAATACCTCAAAAATAGTGTTTTTTAAGCTAAGGCAGTTCTTAAGTAAATGGGCGATATGTTTCCTAATATTTAGTCCTAGCTACTTGAGCCTTAAAAAACAAAAGACTTAGGCAACGAACTTGCTTCTTTTTTTGTATGCTTCTGCTCAACTCTTTTCTACCACAAAACTAATGTATACGAGCCTCATAAAATGATATATGTGATATGTATATGTGAGTTAGGGGGTGGGGTAGGGGAGGGGCTGGTTGGCAGAATGGCAAATAAGGAACGTCGAATAGCGTCGTCAAATGGCGCACAGCTGCGCGTACCAAAACTGTTGCTACATTTTGTTGTGTGTGTTGTGTCCTAATTCCAATTCAACAGAAATTTTTGTCTCACAAAAAAACCAAAATAAATCTTTTGAGCCCGAACGAGTTTAGGCAAAAGTTGTTGTTGTTGCTGTCGGCGGCGCTTTATCCGATTTTGTGTGCTGCTTGTTTTTTTTTTTTTTTATGACGAGTTTCCGCTAATTGCTGATGCGCTGCAGATTAACAACAGTTGGAGGTGGAACCACGACCCCATAGCAACATTGCATGTCCGAAAAGTCCAAAAAAACTGTAAAGAGACACCCAAAAAAAAAATATTTTGGAAAACTAGATTCGCTTTAATTATAAGCCAGTAGATAGCCGCCATCTATATCTATTCAGGCTATAATTTCACACGCTATTCAACGGGGCGTTGGTCCCGCACAGAGAACAAGCCAAGTAAGAGAGAGAGAGAGAGAGAAGGAGTTCTAGCCCCCAGGATGAGAGTTTAACTGAATCTGTGCACTGCGACAAAAATCTAGTGAGGAAAGTAGGCACGGATTGACACACTGATTCAGTAAACTAGTAAACAGACAACCAACGGCTGGAGAATATATATGGGCATTTCCACCAAAAGGTCCACCGATACCAAAAATTTTAAAGTTTTTCAAAAACCCTTGCTTTATAATATTTTCATAGGAAAAACGTCAAATTGTACTAATATAAACTAATTTTACATTTATTTATAACCCACTTCGAGATATTCAAAAACAAAGTCGCGCAAGCTCAACTATTCTCAGTATGATATATCCCCTGCACTTTTTGTTTTGATAATTGTTCTTTAATGTCTTTCTTTATGCATTGACTTTTGCATTCTTAAATCTTTCCAAGGATACAAAGAGTCAAATAAAAATGCAAAAGGACTATGCGATTGGTAAATAACGAAATTTTTTTGATTGCATCATCGCATTTTTCGATGTCCCGTGCGACATTGAAAAACAACATTTGTTATTTGTGCGTCAAAAGTACATGTGGAAGGCTTATCCAATATTGAGTACAAATAGTGATTTTTAATACAATTCAAATAAAAAGAATCATGCTGAAAAATGAGAATATTTGTGATCTGGGTACTTATATAAAGTTGGTCCCGTGCGACATCGTCAGTGTGAAATTCAAAATTTTTTCTTACATGAATAATTTTTTTTTTGTAAATCATAGTTTTTTATTTTTTATATCTAAATGAGCAAAAACGGCGGCGAAAGAAATTTAGAGAGCCTGCATACGGTAGAGAAAAAAGTTAAAGTACGATCCAATATTTTAAAAATTTTTTTGTTTTTTGTTATTATGCGAAAATTAATGCATTGAAATCTTTTGTTGACTTAAAAACATTTTAACTCCGCTTATTTATATATAATTTCCTTAAAAGAGTTACTGAAATAACATTATTATTATGACGGGAAAATGTCCCATAGACATGTCCCGTGCGAAAGTGCTTAAAATTGAATTTTAAGAAATGTATAAGTTTATTTTGGGTAAAATCAAAACCGTTTTTAAGTCTCATCAATGAGCAATGTTCTTAAATTTAACAGATTGAAATATTGCCTCAGGATTCGCTAAAATCGGCTTGTCAATTGTTGGTCGCAAAAACCACTTGTGTTTTTGTCCCGTGCGAATTCCTTGGTTTTTTGTAATTATCTTGAAAAAAATTAATTGCCCAAAATCAACCTTAGCACCAATTGTAGGGCCAATTAAGAGCAATAAGTTAAGCCTTTTGTCAAATCAAAAATACGTTTTATTTTTACTTTTTTCCCACTTCAAAAGTGTACGAAGGTACAGTTCGACATAATGGAAATGCCCATATGCTAGTTGGCGTGAAAAGTAACCTCCTTGGTTTCTTATAAGTCCATTCATATTTGATTCTATTTTTTTTTTTTTTCGATTGTTCAAATTTATTTAATGTAGCTTATATACTAATGAACATAAAGTATACTTAAATTAACTTAAACTAGTCTCTTCCAGAGCTCTCTGTTTAAGTGGTATTCCCGTAATATTTAGGTATTCCTTATCAGAATTTTTTAACTTAAACTTATCTACTAAATGTAGCTTAATACATAGTTATAATTAATGGGGTTGCAATGAAAAATTGAAAAAACATTGCATGTGGGTGTATATTTAAAAAGAAGGGATAGGTGGGTGCAGGTGGGTGGTGCAGGTGGGTGGTGATAGAATGAAAAGGAAGGGGTGGTGACTTAAATTGGATTTTGGATCCACCAAAACTTGTTTCTTATGTTTTGCGATTAAGTAGTATCTTTTGTTGATAAGGACATGTCGAATCTTTTATTAGTGTCTGTTAATTGTTTCTCATTTATAATTTTTTTGTTTGCTCTTCGGTATATATGGTAAATGATAGGAATGCCATCATCATTCTGAATAAACCCATTTTTATCGAGATACAAAAATATTTCAGGAGGTGTAAATCCATTCGAAATACATGTCCATCCCTCTCTCAGGGAAGATTAAATATCTTGGATTACACTTAGATAGATTCCTTTACTTTGACTATCATATAAACAGTCAAATAGAAAAAGCTCAACGAGCCTTTTTTGTATACAAAAGATTTTTCAGTTCCAAATTAGTAAGCAGCAGAGTAAAAGTGATCATGTACCAATCACTCATTAGACCAATTCTGTCATATGGGTGCAATGTATGGTTCAATATCTCTCCATCATATATGGAAAGACTCCGAAAATTTGAGAGAAAAATATTAAGAGCATGCACTTCTATGTATCGATCGCCAAGCAGCAATTACGCAAAATTTATTTCGAACAGGAAACTATATAACGCATCCGGAGTTATAAGAATAGATAATCATATTATCAACCTGTCAAGAAATCATATATTTAGATCACTGGATAATTCAGACAACATTCTCATAAAAGCCCAATATTATGAATGCAATTCATACATTCATATTTGATTCTATTAGATTGTTTATTCACCATGCCCTTTTCTCTCAGTGTATAGCCTAAGCCGCAGCCTGTCACACTTACACACACACACTGAAACACTCGCACCACATCCGAATAAAAAGCAGACGAGGGGCAAGTCGAAATTAGAAAAAAATAAAAAGGCGTATCGCCTTGGTTGTTGCCTCGAAAATCATGCCGCTGGTTGTGGCTGGAACGACAACAACAACAACAAAATACCGAATTATAAGAATTACGCTGAAACTGAAGAGAGAAAGACATCTAAGATATCAGATTATGGCGCTGGCCTTAGCCTAAGCTAATAATTCTAACACACACACACACACTCAGTCACGTTTGTGTGTGTGCATATGAGCATAATGAGTTATAATTGGATTAAAGATTTATATATTTTATTTCTTTAGACAACTTTTACAGCTGCCTCTGCCTCAGCTCAGTCATTGATTAATTAGCCCACTGAATCGGTCTGGGATTCCTTGAAGTTATAATGTTCGGTTGTTGTTGTTGTTATTGTTATTTCGGGGCTAATTACCGGACCAAAACATTTGCATTAATCTCCCATTTCATCCGCTTTACTCTTATTGCAGCCGCCGCAAAGCCAACAATGATGCCAAATGCCTGGCAAACAACGATCGGACAAACCAACGCCCAGAGACGGCTCAAAATTTAAGTAAAATTAAACATTTCGGACATGCCGTTAATCGGGCATCTACTACAATATATATATATATATATGATATGGATATGGATATGGATATGTACATGTATCATGGTCCCCCTTAAGTGTGCGTACTACGAAAAAAAAAACAAAACAAAAAAAACACAAAATTTTATTTGAAATTGTTCAAGCTCCCCCTCCATTCCATTTAGTTCAACAATTTAAAGAATAAGCAAATGCTTAAGCTGTATTGTATATGTATTAACATGGAGGTACTGAAGAGAGTACTAAATTTTGTGTTCTAATCATGTGTTTACTCAATTTGGCACATGTTCTTAATGTTTAAATGTTTTCGACAAAAGTTTGTTCTAAAATTTAGTAAACGGTTTAAAGGTGTTCAGAGTGAATTCAGTACAGATTAGTTTGGGTAAGGCTCCTCTTTATTTCTGGAAAAAGAACTTTAGCGTCGGGTCCCCAAGCTTTTTTTGAAAGCTTTTTGCGCAAAGCTTCTGCTTAGATTTAGACCGCATTTACACGATGAAGCAAACTTCATGACATTTCTCAATAAGCTTTTGTTTGTGGGAAAGAGGTGTGGTGGGTTGGCTTGCCCCTCTACGCCTCTTTCCCACAAGCAAGAGCTGTTTCAAAAACATCATGAAGTTTGCTTCATCGTGTAAATCCCGTCTTAGTCTCTTCCCTATCACATTTCCATTAGTTTTTTTTTTTAGAGTTCTTTGGGATCTTGCGGATGAGTTGAATTAATGAAAAGAAGGAATAATAATGGACCGATATGACTTCCTGTGGATGCCCAAAAGAAACGAAAACGAATTTTGACACGGCTGACTTTAGTCGCACTTAATGGGATCGATGAACTAGTATATAATGTTGGATGAAAGACACTTTAAGGGCCGTTTTCTCATGTTCATGTTTTTAAAATCTAAATGTATATAAAGAAGAAGTATATGTTGCTTAAGCGAGGCCTAAAAGATGGCAACATTTATTTTCTTATTATCCACCTAGATTTAAAAACATATTCATCGAGTCGAAGGATTTAAAGAATTTTTAGAATTCTAGGTGAATATATAAGAAAATAAAATATAGCTTTAAATAAATTCAAAATGTTACAATTTTCAACATTCTTGTTAGATTAAGGATAAAGCTTTCAAGTTCCTTGTATGCGTCTAAGAATTTTCGATTTGATTACTTATTCAATAAGTAATATTTTAGTACCTTTACCTACACTCAGAAAAAAAACAGAAAAAAACCGAACTTAAATCAAGTACAAACGGTGTCAATAGTACGCCAAGTACGAAAATACTTGATACAAGTACAAAATACTTGGTTCAAGTACGATTTTTTCAATCCCGAAATACTTGATTTAAGACCGTTTCGGGATACATTAAGTACATTTTGGACTGTTCCAATCCCAATTGGTTAAAAAAAAAAACTGAAGTGTTCTTTTCTCTGAAACATATAATAATTTATAAATTAATAATAGCTTACTTTACCTTTCCTTGTCTGGGAATCGAACTCGGGACTTCGGGACTGAAGCACAAGAACGGCTGCGTCTTAGCGCACTCGACCGCGTCGCGCTTGCGAGACTAGGCGCCAAATTACATACAAGAACGTTTGCTCCAGACGGCAAAACGAAACTCAAAGAGAGAAGCCAAGAGAGCCAATTTGCTTTTGCTCTCAGCTTGTGCGCGCTCTCACTCGACACCCATGAACGAATCATACTTATTTTAAGTACAAATCGGTATTCATTATATCCCGTTCCCGTTTGAGTACAAAAAATTCTTGATTTAAGTATTTCGTACTTCATTTAAGAATTTTGTTCTCATTTTAGGAACATTTTGGGTAAATTTTAAACTTAAGACTGATTCGTACTTACTTTAAGTACAATCAAGTACGAATAATACTTGAAATTTTAAGTACGAAACGGTATAAATTCAATCCCGTTCGTTCTAGAACGCTGGCAGCCGTTTTTTTCTGAGTGTAGGTTCTTAAAAAAAATCAGATACCTGTTACCTTGCCTAGGTATAGTTTTTGGGCATTTACCTTGTACCTTACCTAGGTAAAAATAATGAGTACCTTTCCAATCACTGGATATATGTGTGTTCTAAATTTAGTACAGGTTCTAAAAACACATTAAGCACATGCTCTAAATGTGGCAATGCCTTAAATTTAGCAAGTTTTCGAAAAGTATGTGTGTTCTAAATTTAGTTCAGTCTTTAAAAATGCATTTGATCAATTTAGTACATGTTGATTGTGTTTACTTATAGGATCTAAGAATAAAAGAATTTTACATTTACAATTTAGTACATGCTTGAAATGTGTGTTTATCATATTTAGTAAGTGATCTAAATGTGGGAATGCCTTAAATTTAGCAAGTTTTCGAAATATGTGTGTTCTAAATTTAGTACATTCTTTAAAAACGCATTTGATCAATTTAGTACATGCTTGAAATGTGTGTTTTTCATATTTAGTAAGTGATCTAAATGTGGGAATGCCTTAAATTTAGCAAGTTTTCGAATTATGTGTGTTCTAAATTTAGTACATTCTTTAAAAACGCATTTGATCAATTTAGTACATGCTTGAAATGTGTGTTTTTCATATTTAGTGAGTGATCTAAATGTGGAAATGCCTTAAATTTAGCAAGTTTTCGAAAAGTATGTGTGTTCTAAATTTAGTACAGTCTTTAAAAAAGCATTTGATCAATTTAGTACATGCTTGAAATGTGTGTTTATCATATTTAGTAAGTGATCCAAATTGTGGAATGCTTTCAATTTAGCAAGTTTTCGAAATATGTGTGTTCTAAAATTTAGTACAGTCTTTAAAAACCCATATTATTAATTTAGAACATGCTTGAAATGTGTGTTTATCATATTTAGTAAGTGATCTAAATGTGGGAAATCATTTAAGTTAGCAAGTTTTTGAAATAGATGTGTTCTAAAATTTAGTACTGTCTTTTTAAAAAGCATTTGATCAATTTAGAACATAATCTAAATGAGGGAATGCATTAAATTTGTGTGCAAAATTAAGTACATGCAGTTCCATTTAATACATGCTTAACATATACAGCTAAACTTGTTGCATTTAAACCCCTTTTGGGCTCTCACACAGCCAACTGAAATGCATGGTACTCATACTCCATACATACATACATACATACATACATACAATGCAAACACCCCTATATCAATTTTGTGCATATCAATCTGTTTTTTTTTTTTGTTTACTTTTGGTGGACAAGTTCTCTACAACTCTACAATAATTAAACTTAAATAGCGAAAGAAATAAAGTCTAAAAACTGTAGATTTCAGTAAAAAGGCAATAACTTTAGTTCAATTTGTTGAAGATGCTTTTTTCCTATATGATTTATGAATGTGCAATACCAATTAATATATATATATATAAAATATAACTGTAAGCAATGCCAAAATCGAAAGGATTACCTCAGCCAAATGCAGCTCAAATTGAAGAAAATAAAACTACCTCGTTAGCAATAAAAAAAGGAACCACCACCAAGAAGGCAAAAAATCGAATACTTAAGCAAGTGAGTTTTTTTTTTTTTTTTGTGAACAAAAAACGAACAAAACGATACGTAAAAATTTAAACAAATAATATTAAATTTAATTGTTTATATATATATATACATATATATGCTATATGATATTTTACTTAAAGCCGCACGGCACGACACCCTCCTCCCCTCCACCGTCAGCCGTTTTGTCATCAGTTTAAATTTATAACTATTAACAGTTTGGCCAACTACGACAATTTGTTGCACACATGACATAACGGACGCGGAGCGGACAGGGTGGCGACGGCGGCACAAAAAAAACAAAAGTTTCTTAAAACTATGTAAAATGTAGAAATTTTGTAGTTGTGTGCAAAAAAACAAAAAACAAAAAACCAAAATCTATTTCAACAACGAAAAACTATGTAATTGAGTGATGTTGTTGTCCCCTCCCCCTCCCCCCACCTCAACTATTAAGCAATACTCAAAACAGGCAACAGAACTACCAAACACACACACACACACACATACATATTTAAATTAAATGTAGCAACTACATGTTAAAATTTTAGCCCTTAAATAAAATAAAAAACAAAAGTGAAAAAATGACACACAACTAAATCGTATATAATCGTATTTATAAATTGAAAACAAATTACAAAAAGCACCAAGTGAAAGCAAACAATCACCCCAAAAACAACCCGAGTACCTCAAACACTCCACTAACTCATTTCACACAAAACCAAAAAAAAAAACGTATCACCAAGCGAAAAAAGAGAATTTTATAGCAAAATAACGTTGTATGTAAAACACTTAAAACAAAAACAAAAACAATTGCATGTTGATTGTCTTGAATTTTCTTTATAAAAAAAAAAAACAAAAACAAAAAACCAAACTAACATCATATGAATGTGTATGTATCTTCTCAACAAAACGTAATGTGTAGTAAAGAACAGCAAAACATTTATGAATTTTATAATTTTAAACAAAACGATCAAGATCAAGCAAGCAAATTGTCATAAAACTAAAAAAAATAAAAAAATGAATAACAAAAAAAGGATTTTTTTTTGAACCGAAATAAAGAATGTAAACTACAAAAAAACAAAGTGTTGACTGACCAATTTGGTTGATGCCAGGGTGGTTTTTATACTTACTCTGTACCGCACGTACTAAGGTTTGTGCAAATGTATGTAACAGCCAGAAGGAAGCATCTCCGACCCTGTAAAGTATATATATTCTTCGATATAGACATGTCCGTCTGTCCGTATGAACGCTGATATCTCAGAGATGGTAAGAGATAGAGGTTTGAAGTGTATGGCACATATATTTCTTATACTAGCAGGCAGATCAAGTTTAGTTTTGATTTTTGCCACGCCCCCTGCTTCCACCGCAAATTGAAAAAAACCTCATATCTTCCACAATTTTGGAGTTAGGTTGTTTAAACCTTCTAGACATATATTCTACTCATCATTACCTATGGAGCCCCCATACATCGTTTTCCGATCAGATGAACGATAGTAGAGTTGTCACCATAATTTGAAAAAACCTCATATCTTCCACAAATTTGGAGTTAGGTTGTTTGAACCTTATAGACATATATTCTATCCATCATTACCTATCGAGCCCCCATACATATTTTTTCGATCAGATAAGCGATAGTAGAGTTGTCACCCCCAAAATTTGAAAAACACCTCAAATATCCCGCAATTTTGGAGTTAGGTTGTTTGAACCTTCTAGACATATATTCTACTCGTCATTACTTATCGAGCCCTTTACATCGTTTTTCCATCAGATGAACGTTAGAAGAGTTGCCACCCCCTCAATTTAAAACCTCATATCTTTCACAATTTTGGAGTAAGGTTGTTCAAACCTTCTAAACATATACTCTACACATCATTACTTATCGAGCCCCCTTACAATGTTTTCCAATCAGATGAACAATAGTAGAGTTGCCACCCCCGAAATTTAAAAAACACCTCAAATATCCCGCAATTTTGGAGTATGGTTGTTTGAACCTTTTAGACATATATTCTACTTGTCATTACTTATCGAGCCCCCATACATCGTTTTCCGATCAGATGAACGATGGCAGAGTTGCCACCCCCACAATTTGAACAAAATCGAATATCTTCCACAATTTTAAAGACAGATTGTTTGAACCTTTTAAGCATATGTTTTAATCGTCATTATTTATCGATCCACCATACACCGTTTCCAGATCAGATGAACGATATTCGAGTTATAAGCAAATCAAATAATTACGCTGGGCAGCACTGCCCGTAATCGTGATGGGCAGCACTTGCACAGATTGTGATTAAAGTTATTAGTTATATACAAACAGGTACAGAGTATATTACAGTCGGTCTTGACCGACTTTCTTACTTGTTTCTATTACAACAAACAAATATTCAAATTTATCGCCAGTGGCAATAGTGGAAGAGTGGCGTAAGTTCGATCTAGTGTTGGGTTAGCTTATGAGTTTATACTCTGAATATGAACGACATGAAGCGTGATACCGGGTCAAATATAAGATAGACCCATCAGTCATCATAGACCAATGGTACGAATATTGGATCTTCACCCGAGAAACACTCACTAATTCCACAAACGTTCAGTGGAGCACAACATGTCCGCCTTAAGGTAGTAGTCTGGTAACTTATGCCTATTTTCATGACGTCTTTGGAGGGTGGTTTTTTATAGGAAAATAAAAATGAAATATCTTGAATATTTAGAGTGTTTTTATTTACATATTGAAAATATAAAAAAATTTATTTAAAAAGTTTATGTCTTAATATTATTATTGTAACTCGAAGTTGGAACCTCAAAAAAAAATGCACATGGGTGGCCCGGGTGATTTTGGCTCTTGATGTTATCTGAAATCAAATATTCTTGATTATTCTTAATCTATAGACCTGTCATTCTGGTCGAAACTACTGAAGTTAAATTTCAAGGGTAAATAACAAAATGGCGGACTTTGAAAGAAAAGTTCTTATATTTTAGCAAAGTTAGGGGTGAAAAAAATTCTCGAGAACTATAAGTGTGTAGAACAGCCTGTTAAAATTTAAAAGCAAACGGTTCAGTAGAAAAATAGTTAGGACACAATGTTTTGAGAAAAACGCGTTTAAAGTCGGTAGACCTTAAAGGTTGAACTCCGAGGCGCTCTAGGAAACTCGTTATAACTACCGAAATATTTCGAATTTTTGTCTGAAATTTTCACAGTATATTCTCAAGACATTGTACTTTCAAATTGAAAAAAAAAAAATTTTCGATTTTTTGAACCCAAGTTACCAGACTTCTACCTTGAGGGAGGGTCTTCTACTTTTGAAAAAAAAAATTTTTTTTTGATTTTTTTGTTTTGCATTATTATTATAGCTTAGACATTGCCTTTTCATGCCCCTCAAACCATTTAAAAAAATTCGAAATAGTTTAGAAGATATAGCCATTTTAGTGGAGCAAAGTTCGTGCTTGAGGAAGCACTCAATACCAATGCAACCTTAAGAGGGGGTCATTTTTTCGATTTTTTTGTTTTGCATTATTATTATAGCTGGGACATTCCCCTTTCATGCCCTTCAAACCAATTTTAAAAATTCTAAATAGTTTAGAAAATATAGCCATTGAAGTGAAGCAATGTTTTTGCTATGAGGAGCATTTTATACGTGGGTTGCTATATAAGTTTTCTAGCCATTTTAGGACCAATTGGCTTGCTCCCAAAAAAAAGTTTGGACTTTTATCGATAAAAGTTCCATACAACTCTTTCATGTGTGACCACGTTTGATATCGATTAACGATTAATCAAAAACTTAACTCGACAGAAAAATGAAATTATCTTGTGAACATTTTCGTGCAATCATTTTTCAAAACTTTTGACGTGGATTATCATGACAAGAGTGCAACGATGAAGTCTTAAATCTTTGTATGGCGATGAAGCACCATCCTATATATTAATGAATTCATCTTCATATTTGTCAAATCTAGGCTTTACTTTACTAATAAAGTAGTCAGAACTTGAAATAGAAAATAATAATTTTGTCAACAAATTTGAGGGTTAAAATGGAAAGTAAGTATTTAGAGTTCTCGGCACACAAATTCATTCACAATTTTTCCATTTCAGTTTTTCACTAATGATGATGATGATGATGTTGAACTTGAAGTTTAATTTCCCCATGACGCAACATAATAATGCACCACACACACACACATGCACGCACACACCCGCACACACACTTTAATCCCAGCGGACACTTGACGGGGGGGCAGGAGCAAAGCGCAATCACGCAGACCGTGTCCAATTAAAAGGCGCCGTACATCATTCCGAATGCAGCAACATGAAAATGGAAAAATCTACAGGTGGTGGCGGCGGCGGCAACGTCGTCAATGATTACGACCAGCCGTCGATTGAGTTTCCTGTGCTCGGGCTTTGGGCTCGACCCTCGGGCTAACGAAAGAAACAACAAAAGTAAGAGCGCTGCAGTCGACTACAAAATACCCTCTAGAAATTATTGTTTATTAATTAAATTTATTCTCAGCTGAAATAAAAATTATTTTCATCACCATGCTTCATATGAATAGAAACTCTTTTGTTGAGCTTTGAAATCAGAAAGCTTTTGAGCAGCTTTCTTATTTATATGAAAATAAAATTTATGTCATCTGAGATCAGGCCTTTAAGGCTTTGGCAAATTTTTTTTAGGGTAGAATTTGTTGCCTTCTGCAGGGTATACAAAAACACACACTCACTTGGGAAAAGTGGGCAACGTGTCGGCACTTGCAGTTGAGTTTAAGGAAAAACAAGTTGCACTCAGACACATGCACGCACACATATACACTGACAAACACAATGACGTTTATGCGTTAGATATGAGGATAATCACAGGCATCGAATTTATATTAATGACTTAAAACAGAACTTTTGTCTACCGAAGTTGAAGAAGAATTCAAAAATATATTTATGAAGCTAGAATCGAATTTTGCAAACAATTTCCATAGTATTATCTGACAAAAGTGAGGAGTAATGGCGTGATATATGTTTAAAAAAACGAGAAGGCAAAGCTAACTTCGACTGTGCCGAAGTTTTAATACACTTGAAAAAGTTTACTCCAACTGATTTAACCGGTAAAATATATATAGGATATAGATATCAGATATTTTAAATTTTTAAATCATTGATAATAAAAATTTGATACCATAAAAAAAACTTTTCTTAGTAAAACACATTTTTCGACCGATCGGTCCTATGGCAGCTATATGCTATAGTCATCCGATTTTGATAAATTTTTTCGAAATTATGTGAAAGCATATAAAACTAATATATACCAAGATTGGGGACGCTACGATAAAAAACAAAAAAGTTTTTCTCACTAGAAGTAGTTTTTTGACCGTCCGTTTATATGGCAGCTATATGCTATAGTCATCCGATTTTGATAAATTTTTTCAGAATTATGTGAAAACATATAAAACAAATATATACCAAGATTGGAGACGCTACGATGGAAATCAAAAAAGTTTTTCTCACAAAGACTTATTTTTCGACCGATCGTTCCTATGGCAGCTGTATGCTATAGTGATCCGATTTTGATACATTTTTCCAGAATTATGTTAAAGCATATAAAACTAACATATACCAAGATTAGTGACGCTACGATGGAAAACAAAAAAGTTTTTCTAACTAGAACTTGTTCTTGGACCGATCGTTCCTATGGCAGCTATATGATATAGTTATCCGATCCGGCCGGTTCCGACATATTAGTTGCGTGCAGTAAAAAGAAGACTCTGTGCAAAATTTCAGCTCGATAGCTTTAAAACTGAGAGACTAGTTCGCGTAGAAACAGACGGACAGACAGACGGACGGACGGACAAGCGGAAATGAACTCAGCTCGTCGTCCTGATCAAGAATATATATAGTTTATGGGGTCGGAAATGAATATTTCTATGCGTTACAAACTTCTGGGCAAAATTAATATACACTTTTCAAGTGTATAAAAAAAAGTAGTGTGTATTGTGGAACACACGGTACGAGCGAAGCTCTTTACGAAGAAAAATCATAATCAAAATAAGAATTCTTGCAAAAGAATATTAAGTTAATTTATTATTATTATTATTTTATATAAAATAGTGTTGGAAAATAGTGTACCTGTACCAGTCCCAGATCCCAGAGCCCCGATGCTCTCTGATTCCAGATCCCAGATCCCTGATCCCAGATCTATGATTCCAGATCCCAAATCCCTGATCCCACATCAATGATTCCAGATTCCAGAGTCCAGATCCCTGATTCCACATTCCAGACCCCTGATTCCCCTGATTACAGATCCATGATCCCAGATCCAAGATCCCTGATCCCACATCCCCAGATTCCTGATTCCAGAGCCCTGATTCTAGATCTAAGATCCGAAGTCCTTATCCCAGATCCAGATCTCTGATTCCAGATCCATTATCCCAGATTCCATATTCCAGATCTCAGATCCCACATTCCTGATCCCAGATCTTAAGTCCTTATCCCAGATCCCACATCTCTGATCCCAGATTCCTGATCCCAGATCCCAGTTCCCTGATTCCACCGTCTACATTTTTGATCCCTCGAACCTGAACCCAAACCGAACCACTTATTTAAAAAAGATAGGTTCGGTTAAGCAATTTTTCAGTCGGAAGAAACTCTTGATATAATTATTAGAAAATTTAACTTTAAATGACTTAACGACTGACTGTAAAGAAGGGAAGTTTAAAAGAACAATGAAATGCAATGAACTGATGTCATATATAAAATCTATCAATGATGTTATAGATTCCTTCGAAAATTCTCCGAAAGAAAATACATCGAAAATGATTTAATAATTTGGAAAGATATTCAAAAAAAACTCTTCTAACTTAGTTGTACGAGCATTTTCAACACTAAAGTCTGTTCCTTCTAATCTAAGATTTAGTAGAAATGAACAGAACCAGACGAAAAAAGATATCCGGACTAAAATCAATCCCAATAAATGTCAGTTTGATGGTGGATTTTAGATTTTATGAATCCAAAGTACAATCAGGTTCGACTCGTACTTGAAATTTTAATCCGAAGGTCGGGACTTGAATTAACTTACACAAGGTCGCCTATATTATATGATATAATAAGACATGGTCAAAATAATTGAATCGTATAAATTGATCGTAAAAACAAGCTGCATAATATTTATACTCTGTACCGAAGGTACAAAGAGTATATTGGGTTTGTGCAAATGTATGCAACAGCCAGAAGGAAGCATCTCCGACCCTATAAAGTATATATATTCTTGATCAGCATCAACAGCCGAGTCGATATAGACATGTCCGTCTGTCCGTCTGTCCGTCCGTCCGTCTGTCCGTATGAACGCTGAGATCTCAGAGATGGTAAGAGATAGAGGTTTGAGGTGTATGGAACATATATTTCTTTTACTTGCAGGCAGATCAAGTTTAGTTTTTTTTTTTGCCACGCCCCCTGCCTCCCCCGCAAATCGAAAAAAACCGTATATCTTCTACAATTTTGGAGTTAGGTTGTTCGAACTTTCTAGACATATATTCTACTCATAATTTCTTATCGAGCCCCCATTCATCGTTTTCCGATCAGATGAACGATAGTAGAGTTGCCACCCCCGCAATTTGAAAAACACCTCAAATATCCCGCATTTTTGGAGTTAGGTTGTTCGAACCTTCTAGGCATATATTCTACTCATCAATACTTATCGAGCTCCCATACATTGTTTTCCGATCAGATAAACGATAGTAGAGTTGCCACCCCCGCAATTGGAAAAACACCTCAAATATCCCGAAATTTTGGAGTTAGGTTGTTCGAACCTTCTAGGCATATATTTTACTCATCAATACTTATCGAGCTCCCATACATCGTTTTCCGATCAGATGAACGATAGTAGAGTTGCCACCCCCGCAATTTGAAAAACACCTCAAATATCCCGCAATTTTAGAGTTAGGTGTTTCGAACCTTCTAGACATATATTCTACTCATCATTACTGATCGAACCCTAATACATTGTTTTCCGATCAGATGAACGATGGTAGAGTTGCCACCCCCACAATTTAAAAAAAATCGAATATCTTCCACAATTTTAAAGACAGATTGTTGGAACCTTTTAGGAATATATTTTAATCGTCATTACTTATCGATCCACCATACACCGTTTCCAGATCAGATGAACGATATTCGAGTTATAAGAAAATCAAATAAGTACGCTGGGCAGCACTTGCGCAGTTTTTGTGACCCCACACTTTAAAGTTATTAGTTACATACAAACAGGTACAGAGTATATTACAGTCGGGCTTGACCGACTTTCTTACTTGTTTTTTTTGCTTAAGTGAACCGAGGTTCGAACCAAAACCTGGGGTACAGAGGATTGAGGAATCGGTGTGCGAACCGAATCCAAAGATTCCTCACTAATTCGGTTATTATTCTCTCAAACTACAACTATAATTCCCAATATGGAACTTATTGCCTTTTTTATGAAGAGGAATGATAAAAGATGGAGAATAACTCAATTTGTACTGGACTTTTTAAAGATGAACTAGGGAATAAGCACATTAAATTTATCGTATAATAATTTATTATAATAGGTTCCCATACGAAATATGGTCACACTAAAACGCTGGTACAACGAGGTAAATCAGGCAGGTTCTTTGCTTGGTAAAGAACATGTGGAAATAGCATTAGCTTAAGACTTTCTATTTTCCTTTTTCTCTTCTCTTTTCAAATTTATTTTTGGCATTAATCAGGTTTTCAGGTTTTGTTTTTACAAAATCACCATAATGTGCATCGTATGAACGTATGCTTTGATCAGGATCACGGAAAATGTTTTTCCTCATTTTTTTTGCCATTTTCCTTCATTCCACTTTGCTTCGCTGTTGTTCGTTGGTGTATGTCAAATTGTTTTAATTTATTATTGCATGCCAAGTTAATGAGAGTCCTTGTGTGTGTGTGTGTGTGTGTGTGTGTCAGGATGGCGTTGGCCAACTGCCTAAGCGAACAATGAAAAACCGAAAAACCAGCCCAGAAAAATGATGATGAAGAAGAAGTAAAAGATGAAGAGCCCATCGAGATTTGTGTTGCATTTAATCCAGTGGAAAATCAAGAAAAATAATGGCATTGAAATGGGCAGGTAGAAAGAAAATGTATAAAACTATCCATGACCAATCTAGGCGGTGCGTGTGTGTGTGTGTGAACCAAGTGATGCCAATGCAATGCGTTGCAACAGACATGAAATTGTCTGAGAGAAAGTTAATCAAATCAAATTGAGGCGGGTCCGGGCATATGCTAATAAATCCCTGGCCATTTCTCTAACGCTTTCGGGTGGGGGAGGGTCTGCAAATTTGCAACCTTTTTTTTAAAGCGCTTCACGCTGTAAACAGCCTCTAAAAGCGGCTTACACACACACTTACACACATGGCGACAATTTTTGCATATATGTATGTATGACTCGGGGCAAGCTCCCCCTGAGAGAATTTGCTGTTGTTTGTTTCCTTTTTAAATTGAACACCTAAGCCCCAAGAAGGCAGCGAGTTTTATACTGTGGGGTGGGGGGGGGGAGGGGGGAATAATCACATAACTTTCCAAGGCTGGAATGTGACAATTGGCTGTGGGCTAAACTAGTTGAAAGGAAAGCCCTAAAAGTATGCAATCCCGTTAATTTACCCTTTGATCAACCAATGACTGTGTTCAGCAGAAGAACTTGATCACTGATCAATGATATATTCAAGACATTTTTCTTGGCCTACTTTTCCTCTTGTGTTTAACATGTGATATTTACATGACGCTGTCAATTTAACAAGACCTAAAAGTATGCTATACTATAAAAGCAATATTATTAAGCTGATCGGTGTTCAAGTGTCTCAGCTGAACGCGCCCAATGTACATTTTTGATCAACATTCACTATTAAAGCATTATCCATAAACTATCGTTGCTTCAGTTTCGCCTATAAGAGATATTGAGGTAATTCTTGTTGAATTTTTGTACTATCAAGGGAGGATCAAGAAGTATCCGTGTCAGACGAAAGTTTTTGTGAAATCCGTTGCTCCGCCATATCGTGGAAACAAGTGCTGATAGAACCAAACCTGTGTTATAGTTTGGTTCATTGCATTCCATATTTATTCACTAAGATAAAAGTAGAACGAATAAGAGCCGATTTCTCATCTCCTACATAGCACTATTTGTCTAACAAATAACAGAGTAAAATGTGTGTTTATCTTAAACATAGCAGCTATCTAGAAGATGAGAAATCGGCCCTTAGTGAAGTACGAATGCTTTTGAATAAAAATTTATTCGTTCGTGAATTTTTAAGAATTTTGTTCTTGTCGGGAGATTATTCGATAGTTCAAGAATGGAAACTTTTTGGATTTTAGTACATTCAGCTCTAAATTCAAGAATAAGAAATTCTTGGATTTATGTATACTCGGCTCTTAATTCAAGAATGGGAAAGTCTTAAACTTGAGAATGTACAAATCTCTATTTAAGAATAGGAGATTCAGTTCTAAATTCAAGAATGAGAAACTTTTGGATTTAAGTATACTTGGCTCTTAATTCAAGAATAGGCGACTTTTGAACCTAAGAATGTACAGCTCTTAATTCAAGAACAGCAGATTATTAGTTTTAAGAATGTTCGCCTTTTGTTTCAAGAATGGGAGAATCTTGTTTTTATACTCTGTACCGAAGGTACAAAGAGTATATTGGGTTTGTGCAAATGTGTGTAACAGCCAGAAGGAAGCATCTCCGACCCTATAAAGTATATATATTCTTGATCAGCATCAACAGCCGAGTCGATATAGACATGTCCGTCTGTCCGTCTGTCCGTATGAACGCTGAGATCTCAGAGATGGTAAGAGATAGAGATTTGAGGTGTATGGAACATATATTTCTTATGCTTGCAGGCAGATCAAGTTTAGTTTTTTTTTTTGCCACGCCCCCTGCCTCCCCCGCAAATTGAAAAAAACTTAATATCTTCCACAATTTTAGAGTTAGGTTGTTGGAACCTTCTAGACATATATTCTACTCATCATTACCTATCGAGCCCCCATACATTGTTTTCCGATCAGATGAACGATAGTAGAGTTGCCACCCCCGCAATTTGAAAAGCACCTCAAATATCCCGCAATTTTGGAGTTAGGTTGTTCGAACCTTCTAGACATATATTCTACTCATCATTACCTATCGAGCCCCTATACATCGTTTTCCGATCAGATGAACGATAGTAGAGTTGCCACCCCCCGCAATTTGAAAAGCACCTCAAATATCCCGCAATTTTGGAGTTAGGTTGTTCGAACCTTCTAGACATATATTCTACTCATCATTACCTATCGAGCCCCCATACATTGTTTTCCGATCAGATGAACGATAGTAGAGTTGCCACCCCCGCAATTTGAAAAGCACCTCAAATATCCCGCAATTTTGGAGTTAGGTTGTTCGAACCTTCTAGACATATATTCTACTCATCATTACCTATCGAGCCCCCATACATCGTTTTCCGATCAGATGAACGATGGCAGAGTTGCCACCCCCACAATTTGAACAAAATCGAATATCTTCCACAATTTTAAAGACAGATTGTTTGAACCTTTTAGGGATGTTTGTTTGCCCGTAATCGTGATGGGCAGCACTTGCACAGATTGTGTGACCCCACACTTTAAAGCTATTAGTTATATACAATCAGGTACAGAGTATATTACAGTCGGGCTTGACCGACTTTCTTACTTGTTTTAACTTAAAATAAGTATTTTTCATACTTACAGTATATGAATGGAAAATTCTTGGTTTTAAGTATAAGAAAAGGAAATTCTTGGATTTGAGCATGTTCAGCTCTAAATTCAAGAATGAGAAATTCTTGGATTTAAGTATACTCGGCTCTTAATTCAAGAATTAGAAATTCTTGAACTTGAGTATGTTTGGCTCTTAATTAAAGAATGACAGATTCTTGGTTTTAAGAATGTTCGGCTTTTGATTCAAGAACGAGATAATCCTGGTTTTGAGCCCGTCAAGCTATTTTCTATTCGAAATAAAAACTTTTCATACTTAGATCAAGTAAGAAATAAGAACTGTTCATACTTAGATCAAGTGTGAAAATTCTTGTTTTAAGAAATTCGTATTTGGTTGAAGAATTTACACTCTTGGATTTAGAATTTTCATTCTTACCGTACTATTGTGCTCGAATGCTCTTGATCCAAGTATGAAATTCTCTATTTTTTTATGATAGGGCTGCAGCTGCAGGACAAAGCAGCTTAGGCTAGAATTTGTAACTTTAAGGGCCGTTTTCTCATCTTCATGTTTTTTTTTTTAAGTCTAGATGCTTTTTGAGACAATATGGGCTGCCTACTTTTAGGCCTCGCTTGAAATTAGGCAGTCAAAGCAAGGAGAAGGACAGCTGGTCTATAGCTCAGTCTGCATCAGTGGTAAATTTTAAACCAAGTTGCTTGCCCCATTTGGTCTGGTTTTGGGGAGAGGGTGGGGGAGGGCAAAGCCTTAGAGCTATTGATTTCCATACAATAGTGTATGTAAATATTCGATAGATTAAATATATCTACGACACACACACACACACACACACAGCAAACGGCGGGACCTTGAAAGCCTTTGCCCAGTGGCTGCTTCAGCTGCTGCTTTGTTGCTTCCTACATATTTGGTCCAGGCGGCTGGAATAAAAACGCATTTTTCAAAAGTGCCAATGTGTGTGTGTGTGTGTGTGCGTATGAATAATGTAAATACATACACATAAGTTTGGGTGCGTGTGTGTGTGTGTGTGCTTATGTGCTGTCATTGTGGGCGGTGTGGGGTCCATATTGAAACTTTCAACTATACCAGCACACACACACAGTTTAAATTTGTATACCTATGTGTATGTGTGTGTGTGTGTATATGTGCTTGGACCACTTTCACTTTTCTCCTTCCCCCTCGAGCAAAAATGTTAGCCTGCTTCTGGGCGCTCTCATGGTCGAAACGATAAAAAAGCTTAGGCTTCGGCTTTTTGCACATTTTAAGCTTAACCCCACAACAACAACAACAATGGGCACACACACACACACACACACACGTCTAGAGCTGAAAGCATGCGTAATTTTTGTTGACTGGAGTTGGAGAAAAATGTTTGTTTGCAAAGGGATTGGAATTGGGCAGAAGCTGTAGCAGCACAAACACACACACACACACACACACACACATGTGGCCCTCTAGAGCGGCACATTGAGACAAAAGTTGGGTATTTGTAGAATTTTGTTTATATGTAAGTTGAGTTTTACACCAAGAACAGTCGAAAGAAAATAAATGGAAATTGGAAGTTAAAACATTTACCAATTCCCATTCCGCATAATTTGATCGAAATATGATAAATATTTTTTCCAATTTCTAACCTACTCTGACCCACTGTGCCGTGTGAGGAACAAACGACAGCTTTCCTCCCCCATCGACTGGGGAGCGGGCCTGCTGTCCAGCAAGGAAAATTTCGTTTTGATTTTGCATGGACTTTTCCAAAATTTATGCGCGCTATTTGAAATGTAATGCACGTGTGTGCGTATGTGTGTGTGAGTGTGTGCGTGTATGCCCAAGCAAGTCTGAGTTAAAAATTAAATATCCGTTGTGCGGATTTTCAAACAGACTTTAAGATTTTTAACTAAAAATCACTTAAAGAAAAACTTACTTGATAAATAAACGTAATTAATTACACTAGGCAACAAATTTATACTTTTTTTTTTAAATTTAAGCCTATAGTTGGTAAAAGTGCTTTTTTTACTCTGTACCTGTTTGTATATAACTAAAAACTTTAAAGTGTGGGGTCACACAAACTGTGCAAGTGCTGCCCATCAAGATTACGGGCAGTGCTGCCCAGCGTAATTATTTGATTTGCTTATAATTCGAATATCGTTTATCTGATCTGGAAACGGTGTATGGTGAATCGATAAGTAATGATGAGTAGAGTATATGCCTAAAAGGTTCAAACAATCTGTCTTTAAAATTGTGGAAGATATTCGATTTTTTTCAAATTGTGGGGCAACTTTACCATCGTTCATCTGATCGGAAAACAATATATGGGTGTTCGATAAGTAATGCTGAGTAGAATATATGTCTAGAAGGTTCCAACAACCTAACTCCTAAATTGCGGGATATTTGAGGTGTTTTTCAAACTGTGAGGGTGGCAACTCTACTATCGTTCATCTGATCGGAAAACAATATATGGGGGTTCGATAAGTAATGATGAGTAGAATATATGTCTAAAAGGTTCGAACAACCTAACTCCAAAATTGTGGAAGATATTAAGTTTTTTTCAATTTGCGGGGTAGGCAGGGGGCGTGGCAAAAATCAAAACTAAACTTGATCTGCCTGCAAGTATAAGAATTATATGTTCCATACACTTCAAACCTCTAGCTCTTACCATCTCTGAGATATCAGCGTTCATATGGACAGACGGACGTGGCTATATCGACTCGGCTGTTGATGCTAATCAAGAATATATATACTTTAAAGGGTTGGAGATGCTTTCTTCTGGCTGTTACATACCTGCGGTACAGAGTATAAAAATAGGCCTGCCATTTTCAATCAACTCCATTCAAAAACTAAAGAAGAACCCAGTCTCGCATATTTGAATTTTCGCGCTCTTGTCAATTTAAGTAGGCCAATGTGATGATCCACCAGAGGTCGCCAGCGACTTGTGTTGCTGCCAATTAAAACCAAAAGACGCGGTTGAATGCAATTAAAGTTGCTACTATACAAACACCAGAGGGCGCCAGTGAGCGTACAGCGTTGCCACTTATTATATCGATTTGTTTATCATTGACAACTCTGCGCTTGCTACCGCGAAGCCAGCAACAATTTTCGAAATTAACAATTAAAGTTAAAATATTGTGAAAAGGAACAATGACTTCGGCCTTAAGGAATCATACGGTGGGCAATCAAAGCAATAACAACACAAATGAATCACCGCTGGCCCAGCTGCAACAACAACAACAGCAGCAGCAGCCGCCGGATGCTGGCCTCCTGCAGGCCATGGGCTATGTGCGGGAATTTAGCAGCCAAGCCGCTGCCTATCATGTGCTCAAATCGGAGGAAACTCTGGTGCATTTACATCGCAGCATAGCACTGCTGGGCACCAAAGTCCAGCCACACTATTATGCACCCACACCGGGTAATCTGGAGCTGGCGAAATTCTTTGTTGATCTGCACGCCCTGATGAGTGTCCTGGAGGATGATAGCGATGCCATGTGGGCATGCATTTCGCTGGTGCATCACTGTAGCCGCAACTTGGAGACGCGTCAGGCCATAGTGGAGAAATATTGCTTTGTGCCGCTGCTGAGTTTTCTATTGAAGCGTACAAAGCGTACGGAGCGGGTGCATCGTTTGCTGGTCTTGCTACAGGATTTGACCTATGGCATACGCATTGCCTGGGAGGAGCCGTATCTGGTGGTGCTGCTGGAGCATTTGGTGGATATAGTGCACAATGTGGAGGGTGAAAATGCCAACGGCACCGACACTGAGGTGGATGCACATGCTCTGCTGGCTGTCTCCATATTGGTGAATTTGTGCTATAAGAACTTTGTGGTACTCTTCCTATTCCTGCGCAGCGTTAATATATCCAGTTTCAGTCGGCGCATACAGCATTATGGTCTGTTGGCCAATAAAATGTTGATTATCTTATCGGAGGATGTGCATCCGTTTGAGCAGAAGGAATTGCATACATTTTTACGTTTGGCCTTTGCCGGGATAGAGGATTGCCTCAAGCACTGGAATGTGGCACAGTTGAGGCATATAGTGGATTTCCTGTTGGATTCGCAGTGTCATGCGGGTTTGCATAGGGCCATGCTCTCGCATAGCCATTACTGTGAGGATGTGGAACGGCTGTTGGATGTAAGTAGCTGAAGTAATTACTATACCCTTATTTATATTATATATTCCCAGCAAATTGATGGACGCAGCAGCATGGATGACTCCCAGGAGGAAACACGCAAGCATCAGCAAATTTGTTTGGATTTGACTTTCCGGCTCATACGCCACATACTAGAGCTCTCCGATTTGAGTCAGAATGTCATCAGTCTGGATGCCATAACGCCGCGTCTGTACGAACTCAGCAGCGATTGGCTGGAATCGGATTTATGTGGAGTTTCGGCCATTCAGCTGCTGACCATTCTCTTGAGATTGGGTAAACGTGCCGCAGTGGCTCAACTCATAGCACGTAATCCCAGCAATGTGGTTAGCCTGGTGGCCAGAGCTGAACGTGCAGAGACCAAACCCGCTCATGTGACAGCCATTCTTCAACTTCTATTGGCTCTGCTCAATGAATCCAAGACGGAAAAGTTGGTTTTATCAAAGATCACCGAATCGTATTTTGATAAAATTCTTGCCCTGCCACTCTCGCTCATGCCACAGCTGCTGAGCACACAAACCCTGAGTCCAGCCGAGGTGGAGAAGGCCACATTTTGCCTCTTGCTGCTGATCAACTTTGCCAGCATAGCCAAGAAGGCCTACTTGGACAAGTGCTGCTCCCTGCTGGATATGCCACAGCTACAGTATGCTCTGGCACGGGCCATGGTCAGTGGGAATGAGCAACTGGTGGCGGCTGTGCTGCAAATTGCACAATTTGAGCATTTCCCCAAGGCGGCGGTGGCCCAGGTGAGCAATGGACAACTGTCGGGAGGGGGGGAAATCCTAAAGCTAATTGAAAAAAAACCTCATATCTTCCACAATTTTGGAGTTAGGTCAGTCGAACCTTCTAGACATATCTTCTACTCATCATTACCTATCGAGCCCCCATACATGGTTTTCCCATCAGATGAATATTAGTAGAGTTGTCACAATTTATAAAAAACGTAATATCTCCTACAATTTTAAAGATAGATTGTTTGAACCTTCTAGACAAATATTCTTACCATAATTACCTTTCGAGCCCCCATACATCGTTTTTCGATCAGATGAATATTAGTAGAGTTGCCACCCCACAATTTATAAAAACGTACATCATATCTCCTACAATTTTAAAGATAGATTGTTTGAACCTTCTAGACAAATATTCTTACCATAATTACCTTTCGAGCCCCCATACATCGTTTTTCGATCAGATGAATATTAGTAGAGTTGCCACCCCCACAATTAGAAAAACACCCCAAATTTCCCACAATTTTGGAGTTAGGTTAGTCGAACCTTCTAGACATATATTCTACTAATCAATTCTTATCGAGCCCCCATATATCGTTTTCCGGTCAGATGAACGATAGAAGAGTTGCCACCCCCATAATTAGAAAAACAGCCCAAATTTCCCTTGATTTTGGAGTTAGGTTAGTCAAACCTTCAAGACATACATTCTACTCACCATTACTTATCCAACCCCCTTTGATTGTTTTCCAATCAGATGAACGATAGTGGAGTTGCCACCCCCACAATTTGAAAAACTTCCCAAATATCCCAAAATTTTGGAGATAGGTTTTTCGAACCTTCTAGACATATATTCTACTCATCAATACTTATCGATCACCCATATATCGTTTTCCGATCAGATGAATATTAGTAGAGTTGCCACCACCACAATTTATAAAAACGCCATATCTCCTACAATTTTTAAGATAGATTGTTTGAACCTTCAAAAGATATATTCTACTCTTCATTACTTATCAAGCCCCCATACATGGATTTTCGATCAGATGAATATTAGTAGAGTTGCCACCACCACAATTTTTAAAATCGCCATATCTCCTACAATTTTAAAGATAGATTGTTTGAACCTTCAAAAGATATATTCTACTCTTCATTACTTATCAAGCCCCCATACATGGATTTTCGATCAGATGAATATTAGTAGAGTTGCCACCACCACAATTTTTAAAATCGCCATATCTCCTACAATTTTAAAGATAGATTGTTTGAACCTTCAAAAGATATATTCTACTCTTCATTACTTATCAAGCCCCCATACATGGTTTTCCCATCAGATGAATATTAGTAGAGTTGGAGGCAACTCACTATTTATAAAAAACGTAATATCTCTTACAGTTTTAAAGATAGATTGTTTGAACCTTCTAGACAAATATTCTTACCATAATTACCTTTCGAGCGCCCATACAACGTTTTTCGATTAGATGAATATTAGTAGAGTTGCCACCCCATAATTTGAAAAAATCTCATATCTTCCACATTTTTGAAGTTAGGTTAGTCGAACCTTCTAGACATATATTCTACTCACCATTACTTATCCAACTCCCTTACATTGTTTTTCGATCAAATGATCGATAGTAGAGTTGTCACTCCCACAATTCGAAAAACTTCCCAAATATCCCTCAATTTTGGAGTTAGGTTGTTCGAACCTTCTAGACATATATTCTACTCATCAATTCTTATCGATCACCCATACATCGTTTTTCGATCAGATGAACGATAGTAGAGTTGTCACCCCCACAATTAGAAAAACACCCCAAAATTCCCTTAATTTTGGAGTTAGGTTGCTCGAACCTTCTAGACATATATTCTACTCATCATTACTTATCGATCACCCATACATCGTTTTTCGATCAGATGAACTATATTCGAGTTATAAGCAAATCAAATAATTAGGCTGGGCAGCACTGCCCCTAATCGTGATGGGCAGCACTTAAACTTATCAGTTATATACAAACCGACTTTCTTACTTGTTCAATTGCAGCACATGGCCAGCATAGCTAAACCAGCTTCGACCATTAGCCAGGATCAGTCGGAACATTGGCGTAATCTTAGCTCCATACTCAAGGGTCATCGCACCTTTATTGACAAAGAGCTTACCCAGCGGGTGAATGCTTTAATAGCCAGCATAGGCAGCACTTTAAGCCGCAACGAGTTACACTCCTCGCCCGTGTCCCAAGTGATTGAATTGTATAATCATCGCATTGATAGCCTGAACAGTGCCATGCTAAATCTACAGCAGCGTCTGGAGCAGGCCAGTACGCAGCTGATAAGTAGCACACAATTGGCCAATGTGCAGAATGCCGAACTGGAACGATTTCAGACCAAGAACTTTGAGCTAATCATTAGCCAGGAGCGGTAAGCTTGGGGAAATATGTTACCTATCAAATTCCATTTCAACTCTCTCTCTCTCTCTCTCTCACACACAGACTGCAAGCCCAGTGCAAGGATCTCAAACAGCAGACGCATAAACTGAAAAGCAATATGACAAATATGTTGAAACAATTATCCGAGAATTCGGAACATATGCAGGCCAGTGAACGACGTTTGGCGGTCAAGAAATCCGAAATTGCGGGCCTGCAAAAGGACTGCGAAGAGCTGAGAACAAATCTCAGTGGCAAAACGGAGGAACTGACTAAACTGGAGGCACTGAGCAAGGATAATGTAATATGAACATATTTGAAAAATGAATTGCAATAGCTAACCAACCCCCTACTCCCATTTCAGTTCACCCGCATTGACAAATTGAAAAAATCTGTGGTGGCCTATGAGCATGATATACGCGAGAAACTGCGCCTCATCGAAGATCGTGAACGTGAATTGGCCAAAACGCTTAAAGCCCTGGATGAGCAACGCGAGTCACGTAAAAAATCGGAAGATTTGGTTAGTGTGCTGGAGACCCAATTGCTGGAGAAGAAGGAACAAATTGAGAATCTGGAGCAAGAGCTTAAGGATACCGAGGATATGCGCAAGACCATTATGAGTCTGATGGAGAGTAAAAAACCCAAGCGAAAGGCCTGAGATAAAAGGGTACACAATCAGGTTTTTAATTCATTTTTTTTCTTTCTAATTTATTGCCAGCTCATTTTTCTCCGCCCATAAAAATTTCACAAAAAAAAAAAATATATATATTCTAATTCACATATCAAACCCAAAAGGAAACAAAATTAAGTTAATTCCCTGAAAATTCCCTGTATCTTCTTTTTGATCGTCCATATTTCACCAGGAGTTGTTATATCGAGACGGACTGCATAGTTAGTATTCAGGGAGTTCCCGTTAACCTTTATAATAGGAACCGAATAAACGGAACGATACCGAAACGCTAATAACGGTATGGTTTCGGTTTTTTATGATTTATTTGTGATTATTTTAAATCAGGGTATCAAACCGTATGAAATTTCGGTTCCGATTCTGGTACGTACCAAAACTAATGTTTCGATAGAAGGTTTTGTTTAGGTTCTAGTGTATTTGGGTATACGGTTCCGTATCGGTACCTTGGTTTTTATTTTGGTATACCGGTACGTACCGGTATGTACCGGTATAATTTTAAAAATCCTTTAATCCGAAGATATAATAGAACGGATAGCAACCTATACAACATAAAAGTAGTTCTGAAGAAGGAAAATTAAACCATCAATTTTACCCCAGGAAACAAACGTCCTAATAATACTTGTGTAACTGGAAGAGCAAGAAGAACTTTTGATATCTGATGGTATGTTAAATACACTGTTTTCAGATAAAGTTACCGATCACAATTTAACCCTGCTGTTAGGTTAAGCCCATTTGGTTCAAATATTTATTTGTTTCCTTTGTAAATGCAAAAATAAAGGACAAATTAATAATATTTAAAAATTATTGAACCAAAATAGATGCAAGGAAATAAAATGAAAATTTGAAAAATTTTAGTATATGGGCATTTCCATTATGTCGAACTGGACCTTCGTACACTTTTGAAGTGGAAAAAAAGTAATAATAAAACGTATTTTTGATTTTTTGTCAAATCAAACTAATTGCTCTTAATTGGCCCTACAATTGGTGCTAAGTTTGATTTTGGGCAATTAATTTTTTTTTCAAGATAATTACAAAAAACCAAGGCATTCGCACGGGACAAAAACACAAGTGGTTTTTGCGCCCAACAATTAACCAGCCGATTTTAGCGAATCCTGAGGCAATATTTCAATCTGTTAAATTTAAGAACATTGCACATTGATGACACTTAAAAACGGTTTTGATTTTACCCAAAATTAACTTATACATTTCTTAAAATTCAATTTTATGCACTTTCGCACGGGACATGTCGTATGGGACATTTTCTTCCGTCATAATAATAATGTTATTTCAGTAACTATTTCAAGGAAATTATATATAAATAAGCGGAGTTAAAATGTTTTTAAGTCAACAAAAGATTTCAATGTATTCATTTTCGCATAATAACAAAAAAAAAAAAAAATTTTAAATATTGGATCGTACTTTAATTTTTTTCTCTACCGTATGCAGGCTCTCTAAATTTTTTCGCCGCCGTTTTTGCTCATTTAGATATAAAAAATAAAAAACTATGATTTACAAAAAAAAATCATTCATGTAAGAAAAAATTTTGAATTTCACACTGACGGTGTCGCACGGGACCAACTTTATATAAGTACCCAGATCACAAATATTCTCATTTTTTAGCATGATTCTTTTTATTTGAATTGTATTAAAAATCACTATTTGTACTCAATATTGGATAAGCCTTCCACATGTACTTTTGACGCACAAATAACAAATGTTGTTTTTCAATGTCGCACGGGACATCGAAAAATGCGATGATGCAAATCAAAAAATTACGTTATTTACCAATCGCATAGTCTCTTTTGCATTTTTATTTGACTCTTTGTATCCTTGGAAAGATTTAAGAATGCAAAAGTAAATGCATAAAGAAAGTCATTAAAGAACAATTAGCAAAACAAAAAGTGCAGGGAATATATCATACTGAGAATAGTTGAGCTTGCGCGACTTTGCTTTTGAATATCTCGAAGTGGGTTATAAATAAATGTAAAATTAGTTTATATCAGGGACCGAAAATAACAGTTATGGAAGTGAAAAAAATTACTACGATATATGGATCCCCTGATAAAATGGAGTACATGAATCTTCATAATTTTGAATGGCGAGTCCTTAAATGGGATAAATTTTTATTTGCAATTTTTATCACAAAAAAAATTTTGAAATTGTTATATTATAATTTTTAAATAAAAATGTTGTTTTAACAGTTAAATGGTAATTTGTAAATAAAAATTTTTGAATAACAGTTAAAACTAATTTTTATTATAAAAATTTAAATTAATTTCTATTTTGTAATTTTTATAATAAAAATTAATTTTTAATTGTTATGAAAATTTTTTACAATAAAAATTTTTATAAAAATTACTAATCTAGTAGGTTTAAGTAAATCTTGTATACTTCTATCAAAGATATTCTATAATTTACAAACGCCTACTAGATAAGTAATTTTTATAAAAATTTTTCATAACAATTAAAAAGTAATCTTTATTATAAAAATTACAAAAAAAAATTAATTTAAATTTTTATAATAAAAATTATTTTTTTAACAGTTATTCAAAAATTTTTTATATAAAAATTAACAAAATTTTTATTTTAAAATCATAGAATAACGATTATTTTTAAATTTTTATGTAAAAATTAGAAAATAATTGTTATTTCAAAATTGTTATCCAAAAAGTTATAACAGTTACGGTCCCTGGTTTATATTAGTACAATTTGACCGTTTTCCTATGAAAATATCATAAAGCAAGGGTTTTTGAAAAACTTTAAAATTTTTGGTCTCGGTGGACCTTTTTGGTGGAAATGCCCATATACCATATGGTCTCTTATCCCAAAATTTTGTAAGTTTTTTCTAACGTTTCTAACTCTGCGTTTTACCGAGGAAATCCCTGATTGAAGCAATAAAACTGAAGTAACCAAAAAAACCTCAGAACCGAAACTGTACCGGTACAATGTTTCGGTTCTTTTCGGTCATTTCGGTTCCAAAAATCAAGGTTTCGAAATACTGATACTCAAAAAATAAATAATATGGGTTCCGGTTATGGTTCTAAGTTTCAATCGGTTCTTTTCGGAATACGGTTCCGGTTCGGGTTCCGGTTTAACACCCTGCTCAGAACCGAAACTGTACCGGTACAATGTTTCGATTCTTTTTGGTTTCAAAAATCAAGGATTCGAAATACCGATACTCAAAAAATAAATAATATGGGTTCCGGTTATTGTTCTGGTTCTGAGTTTCAATCGGTTCTTTTCGGTATAAGGTTCCGGTGCGGGTTCCGGTTTGACACCCTGCTCAGAACCGAAACTGTACCGGTACAATGTTTCGGTTCTTTTAGGTCATTTCGGTTTCAAAAATCAAGGATTCGAAATACTGATACTCAAAAAATAAATAATATGGGTTCCGGTTATGGTTCTGAGTTTCAATCGGTTCTTTTCGGTATACGGTTCGGGTTCCGGTTTGACACCCTGGTTTGAATCTATATAATATTAAAATTCAAAAAAAATTTTAAATTAAGGCTAAGAAAATGGTGGTATTACATTGCACACCTGTGACTCGTTGAATAATGATGCTCAGAGCCGTATTCTCATCTTCATGTTTTTAAAAACTAGGTGGATAATACGAAATCAATGTTGTCAACTTCGTTTAGGCATTTTAGATAATATACTTCTCGTAATATACACCAAAATTTAAAAAAAATTAAAAAGGAAACGAAATCGGCCCTTAGTTTCTATGGTTGATCTGGTCCTCTTCTCGCCTAAAGGGCACTGCTTCAGTTCGGTTCTCAATTCTCCATCCTTTGGGGGGGGGTTTAACTTAAAGAGTAGTTTGACAATTTCCTTGAAGCACAAATCGTTGCAATTTATTTGCTGAGGATCTTTCACTTAAATGTTAAGTCTTGTGTATAAATTACATCCTTGAGGGGGATTGGCCATACATTGCGCATATTCACATTTACAGTTTGGAAAGGTGCCGGAGGGGGGGTGGAAAACTAGGCTTATAAATATGTGTATATATATATATATATATATATAGTTACATCTAAATGTCAAGGGGGGGGGGGGGAGTGGGAGAATTCTAATTAAAGGGCTGCCCTTTGGCATAAGCAGCCAGGCCCCACCGTTATCCGCTGGCCCCGGCCAATGCGGGCAGACCCAGTCCCAGGCCTACACCCAGCAGGCCGGATACAATACCGCCACCACCAGCACCACTGCTGCCGCCGCTGCTGCCTGTGTTGGGTGTGCCGCCGCCGCCGCCGCCGCTTGTTGTGGCTGAGGAGGAACGTTTCAATGCCTTGCGTATTATGGTCCAATCCTCCATAATGTCTTCTTCGCGCAACATATAAACCACATAGGGACCGGTGACAGTGACCGCCTTTTTGCGTCCCGGTCCGCGTACTTTGCTCTGTCGCTTATCCGTGCCCCAATCCGCCCAGGAAATGTCCACATTATGACGATCCTCCTCCAGGCGTCGTATACGCTCATGCATTTCCTCACGCAAGTTATCCATGGTCATGTGTTTTTCGCTCTGCAGAATGAAAGGGAAAATGTTAAGATAAGAATTTTGGCGCCAAAACTGTGTGTGTGGGCGTTGTGGACTTACCTCAAAATGTTGCATGGACCCCTGCTCTTCGGAAAGGTATTTATGCTCAATATTCTGTAGACGGAATTTGCGTAGCACATCGGCCACTTCGATGCGTGTGCGATAAATCTTGTCCAGCTCCTTTTGCGGCTGGACAAACTCCTCGGAACGTCCAGAGCGAACTTCAGACAATTGTCGCTCGATGAGATTGATGCGCTCATAGTAATATTGTTCGCGTAGCTGATTAAATTGACGCTCTAGGCTGACTGAAAAGTAAAAGGATTATTCCCCGGTGTCTCACTCTCTCACTGAGCCCTGCTTACCCAAATCCTCTATGTGCTCGGCTCGTCGTCGCTCAATTTCGCTGGCATCCATTTCGGAGGAATCATCGGAATCACATTCATTGGCCTCCTCCTCATCGGAGGTGTCATGGGCCTGGCTGGAATTGGAGTGCTCCGATTCCGCGCCAGAAACATCACCCTCTGCATCCGATTCGCCATTCTTAGCGGGCATAATGCTGACTTTATGGGTATATATTTATATATACCAGTGGATGATCTGGTAAGCTTAAACTTAAATGGCGACTTTTTTTTGTGTATAAATATGTTAAGTTTTTACAATAAATGAAAAACTAGAGATGCCATTTTTGCTAGCGATGCAAGTATCGAGGGTCAAGCTTCTATCGATATGCCTGCTTGCTGACATCGATATATCGATGGCCTTGCTTACGATGGCAGCCAGCTGGCATATCGATATATCGATGTCAGCCAGCTGGCATATCGATATATCGATGTCGGCCAGCTGGCATATCGATATTTCGATAAGACATTTCTCACATCTCTACACAGACGAAAACGACGACAAATACGTGATAAAAATACGTGTAATATTTACAGCTACTGCACACACACACACTTAAAAGGCAGTAGCCATGGAGTCACCCACTGACGATGATTTGCTGCAATTTCGTGACTATAGCACCACAAACAACAGTGGCCAACCAGCCCAAATCAATGTCAACTCGCCTGGTCATAGTGGTGGTGGCGCCCCGACCAACACCAATGCACAACGTCAGCGCGGTGATCCACTGGCCGATCTTATCTATGATATGAGCACCTCGGCTCAGACTTTAGCTGGCGGTGCGGCCGCACAGGCCCAACAGAATGCCCCACCACTGGAGGGCGGAGCTGCTGCAGGCAATGCCCGTCTCTCATTTCTGACCATTGAGTATTATCAGCAGTTCTTCAATGTGGACACCTATATGGTCATGGAGCGTATTGTAAATTCAATGATACCAAAACGGGCGGCAGGGAATTATCTACGCCTGAACATAGGCGAGAATCCCGATTTGTATGGTCCCTTCTGGATAACTGTCACGCTGGTGGGTGGTTAATTGTGGCCCATGATGTCCTGATATGGACTTATTTTAACAACTACATGTTCATTTACAGATCTTCTCCATTGCCATTAGTGGCAACATAGCCAGCTATTTGCAACAGGCCAACGATGGCTATCACTGGCATTACAATTTCCATTTGGTCTCGTATGCAGCCACCTGCATCTTTTTGTATGCCAACATTTTGCCGGCCATATTGTGGGCTCTGTTCAAGTATAGCCTGAAGCCGGTGGATGAGGCGGATGCCATTGAAACGGAGAGTGTAAGTTTGACTATTGCTTGTATGCTCTAACTGGAGGCATAAATTAATCAATCATGCTGTCTTTTTCTTTCTCACGCTTTAGGCCAGTTATACACCCAGTTTGATGTCATTGATGTGCATCTATGGATATAGCCTAGCCATTTATATACCCGTTTCCATTCTCTGGGTGATCAATGTAAGTTATATTAACTGTGGATTAGCCGCTAAGCAAGCTAGACTTATACTCCTTAGATTCCTAGTAAGAGAGAGTAGGAGAGTCCTAGAACTTACTCTGTACTTGTATTTTGAACTAGTGATGACAGAGGACATTGCTGCCTATGCCATTTATTTAAAGAAAGCGCATGATGCAGCTATGCCTGCTCCTTCTGGTTTTAGACATATTAATTCACCTACCTGCCACAGGACACTTTGATTTTGATTAAGAGGCGGCTCCTCAGACAGTATGTTTGCACAGCTGACTCTAATGTGGGTTGGGGTATACCGAAGAGTATCAAATCGTGTAAAGAAACTGTTAGGTTAGGTTGCTAGGTAGGCCTCTTGGGGTCCCACTTAAGAGAATTCACATTAATGACCTATCTACAGTGATTGGAAAGGTACTCATTATTTCTACCTATGTAAGGTACAAGGTAATTGCCAAAAATTATACCTAGGTAAGGTATAGGTACTAAAAAGGTACTTTTATAATAAGCCCTTTAAAGCATTCTTTATAGTTTTCTATAGTAATCAAATCAAAAATTCTTAGACACATAAAAGGAACTCGAAAGCTTTATCCTTTATCCAACAATAATGTAGAAAACTTTAACACTTTAAATTAATTTGAAGCTATATATTATTTTTATATTTTCTTCTAAAAATTCTTTCAATTGGGGCAGAGCATTTACCTTTAACTCGTTAAATAATGATGCTTAGGGCCGTATTCTCATCTTCATGTTTTTCATCCTATGTGTATAATAAGAAATTGTATGTTGCCAACTTTTTTGCCGCGATTAACTAACATTCATTTAGGCAATATACTTCTTCTTAATATCCACCTATATTTTAAAAACATAAAAAATTGAGAGAGTCTTTCGTCCAGCATTATTTTCCTATTTTCCTCAAATGCTTTCCAACTTTAAGTGCCTCCAACTCTATGTGCTTTTTTTCGATCCAGTATCTTAGTTTCTACTGCAAAATGACCTTAGATCTCTTAGCAGTTGGTCTTTGGACTTAGATAATATAAACAACTGTTAAAATATGGCCTTTTCCAAATCAACCCGTGTTTAAACGAATACATCATGCGTATTTATAAAGTCGACGATTTGGTAAAACTTTTCGAACCTAAGTTGACCTTTAAAAGCCACATTATTTTTCTTTGTAACAAAGCCAAAAGTGCCCTTGGTTTTATCAAAAATTTATACATCACCAAACATTATACTTTTTGCAGGAAATTGGAAAATGTTCCCGTTTTTATTAACCGACTGTCATATTCGGCGAATATCTTTAAATTTTCATTTATCCTTATTCAAAATATATAAACCTGATTGTCTAATCGTTTTTTAAAAATAAGACCATTTACCAATTTTGATTAATCGAATTAGGAAACGAGAACAGACCAGATTAATCCTGTCTCTGGTCTTCGCAGTATCAGATAAAGCAGGATCCAATTGATTTAGTTCAAAAACTGTTCCTCACCTTGACCTTTAGTTCTTACAAACAGAAATACGTTTTGATTGACCCCACTCCACTGAAGTACAAATGTACAAATTTTGTACATAAGCTTTTTGTTGGTGTGACCATAATTCTTTTGAAATTTATGTACCTAGTCCCGTACCTTTTGAGAAGGTAAATGAAAATTTGGACCTAGGTAAGGTAAAAGGTACTAGAACTTTTCAATACCTAGGTAAGGTAAAAGGTACATCAAATTTGTATCTAGGTATGTACCTAGATACAAATACCTAGGTACTCCCTAACACTGCCTATCTACAAGATCTATTTAAAGAATTTGGATAATCTGCATCGTTCTCTGGAATTATACGGAGAATCCTTCACTTAGACCAACTGTGGATTCTAATATATATTTTTTTTTTTTTCTTTTTTTTTTGGTATATATTGAATCTTCTCTTAATGAGACTAACAATAATTTTGCAAATCTTAATCTAAAACTATCTCCAATTGGATGGGTTGGGAGGTCTTTTCTTCGGAGTCGGTTGCTTGCAGGGTGAGAGATTGGGCAAGTTGATTAGGGTGGGCATGGAGCTTCTCGATATATTTGCGTTTTATTTGGGCTATTTCAGTATCGACCAATGGGATGTTGAGATCGTTGTGTATACACTCGTTTCGAATGTACAATGGCGCTCCAGTGAGGATTCTAAGAATTCGTGATTGTGCTCTTTGGAGGATTTCCACGCTGCTCGCACAGGCATTTCCCCATAGCTGGGAGCCATACGTCCAAACAGGCTTTATGATGGTTTTATACAGTAAGACTTTATATTCCAGTTTTAATGGGGAACGGGAGTTCAGCTTTATTTGAAGTTTTTTCGAATCTATGTGTTTGCGCCAAGTTAGCCTTCTGTCGAGGTGAATACCAAGGTATACAACATCACTTGATTGTGGGATCAAGGTCCCGTTTTGGTATAGTGGGGGACAGGTGCTTCTGTTGAATGTGAACGTGACATGTTTACACTTTTGCTCGTTAATCCTTATGCGCCAATTGGCCAGCCACTCTTCTACTTCAGCTAGGTGGCTTGCCAAAAGTCTTGTTGCATTAATTGGACATCGTGATCTGCTTAGAATTGCCGTATCATCCGCAAATGTGGATATTGTAAGTCGCGGGTCTGTTGGGATGTCAGCAGGATAATACATAAGAAAAGGGCCAAGAACGCTACCCTGTGGCAGGCTCCATGGTGAACTCTTCGTAGTGTACTGATATAGAAAATACTCTGTTACTGACGTAGCATTCGAGGAGTTTATGTGTGTTCGGCGGAAGCAGTGTCTTAATTTTGAAGATAAGACCTTCCAGCCAGACACGGTCAAATGCTTGGGCAACATCTAGGAAAATTGCGGAGCAGTATTCGTGGTGCTCAAACGCCGTCCGAATATCTGAAGTTAGGCGGTTGACTTGTTCAATGGTCCCGTGTTTTGCCCGGAACCCAAATTGGTGAAGATGGAATGATAAGGTAGCAGACTAATGGGTCTATAAGACGACGCTTGTGTTTTATCCTTTCCTAGTTTGTGAATCATTATGATTGTGGACTTTTTCCAGTTATTTGGAAAGTATCCACATCGCAGAACAGCATTGAAAAGTCTGGAGATATAGTTAATGGCTGGAATTGGAAGTTCCATAATCATTTTTGGCGTAATGAGATCATGTCCTGGTGCTTTTCTCGGATTAAGTTCTCTTATTAGGTTTCTTATTTCAGACGAGTGAACTTTGATTGGGTCAGCTTGTGCGGCAGTTGAAATTGATGGGAGTGCAAATCCATTTGTTGGTGGATTAGGCATGAAAACATTTTTAAGGTGAAGTGCAAATACATTTGCCTTTTCTTCGTCACTACGGGCCCATCTTCCTCTCTCATCCCTCAAAGGCGTGTCTATCTTTGCAGGTGGCTTTATGCTCTCGTGTGCTCTTCTCTATGTAACGCCTTTGGGCTTTTTGTTCTTCAGTTTCGAGGGCTCTGCTAAGTTTGCGTTCTGCTTCTCTCAGCCGATTCTTTGCAGCAGGTGACCTATTGCTCTGCCATTCTCTTCTTGCACGGCGTTTCTCAGTGACGAGCCGCTCTATGTAGCTATGTTCTAATATAAAAGTTCCTTTTCTTTATCTAGAATAAGTTTATTTTTGTTCCTTCTCACTGAATTCAGTGTTAGTTGCCTGAGGAATTACTGAACCAGTCCATTTTTTGTTCTCTTTTTACAGATTTCGTTACTTCAGTGGCTTTTGGTAATTACGGCTGCTTTACTTTCGGGCACTGTTCTGATTGCCGTTTTAACGCCCGCCTTGCGTAACTCGCAATTCTCGCTATTTCTCATCATTGGCATACTTGGAGCACATATAATATTGGCCGCTGGATTTCTACTATATTTCTTTCATAGTCCACCAGAGGCGCCAGTGGCGGTTCCACCGGCCGCACCGATCCTACCGACCGTCGCACCAGCCGCCCTTAAAACATTGCAGGAGGCAGCAGCCAAACTGGCGGGGCCCGCCAATCAAACACAATAGAGAAATGATTGGCCATTCCAGTTGTATAAATTTAGTTAAAATGTTTAAAAATGAAAAACACACACACACACACACACCAAATGTGGGACGAAGGAGAAATAAAACCAAATTAATTAAACGCACGACAAATAGATTTATTTCAGGGGTATGTATACATATAGATATTATTATTCTGGAAAATCAGGACTTCTTAGAATTTAGTGAAAAGTCCTTATTTCTCGTCTGTTTGCAGGATAATCCAGGATTAAGTGATGCCATCGAATGGAAAGTCACAAAGCACATCCTTGTAGTCCTTCAAATGGCCGAGTAATGGCCATTTTTGTGATTTAAGGACCTGAGGCAGGACCTCAGGACTTGGTTTCCCCGAATCCTGGCAACAATTCTGATCGATTGGCATCGATTTGGTCCTGATCCTTGCAAGCATACAGAAGCTAGGGCCTATTTTAGTTTTAGACAAAAGTCCTTTGAAGGATAATCCCGGATATAATGATGCCATCCGATGCTAATTTAAAAGGACTTTCTGCTGACCAAAGCACATCCTTGTAGTCCTTCAAATGGCCGAGTAATGGCCATTTTTGTAATTCAAGGATAATATGTAATTTGCCCATATCCAGCTCATATCCTGCCGCAGGACCTCAGCACTTGGTTTCCCCGAATCCTGGTGAAAATCCTGATCGATTGGCATCAAAGGATGTGGGGCTCATCTAGGACTCGGGTACTTGAAATTTTTTTGCAAAAATGTGAAAAATCCTCAAAATCCACTTTTTCTCAGCCATTTAAAGGACTACAAGGATGCGCTTTGGCCAGGATGCATTTCTCACTGATTAAAGACGAATGGCATCGAGAGATCCTGGATTATCCTTCCAGGAGCCGAGTTTTTATGCCATTTTCCTTAAACTAAAATAGGCCCTAGCGGCCGTATCCTTGCCAGGATCAGGACCAAACTGGTGGCAAAATGATTCTATGTCAAAGGACTATCATCTGGCCAAAGGACATGCAAATCGTCCTGCAGGAAGCCGAGAAAATAGGGATTTTGTGTTTTTGGCCTATTTCTAGCGCTGCCCGAGGCTGAAAAATGCTAAGTCCTGGATTCCTAGATGACCCCCATATTTTTTGATGGCAATCGATCAGAATCAACGCCAGGATTCCAGGAAACCAAATCCCGATGTCCTGCGGCAGGATATACGCCAGATATGAGCAAATTTAATATTATCCTTGCGTATTACAAAAACAACCAAAAAAACAACAAAAAATTACAACAACAACAAAAAATTACAACAACAACAAAAATTACAACAACAACAAAAATTACAACAACAACAAAAATTACAACAACAAAAATTAACAACAACAAAAATTACAAACAACAACAAAAATTACAACAAAAATTACAACAACAACAAAAATTACAACAACAACAAAAATTACAACAACAACAAAAATTACAACAACAACAACAAAAATTACAACAACAAAAATTACAACAACAAAAATTACAACAACAACAAAAATTACAACAACAACAAAAACAACAACAAAAATTACAACAACAACAAAAAATTACAACAACAACAAGAACTACAACAACAACAAAAAATTACAACAACAACAACAACAAAAATTACAACAACAACAAAAATTATAACAACAACAACAAAAATTACAACAACAACAACAAAAATTACAACAACAAAAACTACAACAAAAATTACAACAACAAACATTAGAATTACAACAACAATAACCATTTGTAAATATTAAAACACATTTTTATTTCAATAAAATTTGTATTTATTCAACAAAGTTTTTGTTTTGCATTTGGTTTTTTGGGTAATATAACAGGTTTTTTTTAAAAGCTATAAAGGACACTCGCAACTGCGGATCCTAGATGAGCCACATATCCTTTGCCAACAGGAAAATGCCATGTCCTGTCGTCCTGTTTCGAAATATGCCAAAAATCTGAAAATATAAAATAAGAAAATTCATTTAAAATGTTTGCCAGCTAACTAACTTCCTTATATCCTGCCGCAGGACATCGGGTCGATTTTTGTAATTTTTTTCTAAATAAAGTCATATTGAATTACTACCAAAAAAAAAAAAAAAAAAATTTTTAACTTGTCTCTTTCATATTTTTTTTTTTATATTTTATCGTACGAATGTCACGTCACGTCAGAAAAGAAATGCCCATATATCTATAAAAATAATTTTAATAACTAAAAATATGAATCAAATGTAACGTAGAATACCAGTTAAGTTAAATATCGTCTTTTCAACCTTTGTTTCTAAATGTTTTTGTGACTAGTGCCCCAAATTATAAGTTCAACTTGTAGCACTAGGAAATAATATCAATAAATATCTAATAATACGTAAAAAAAAAAAAAAAAAAAAATGGTACTTCACTTTGATTATGTCGTGCTGTGTGTTAAAAACCTTTCTTGAAAATTTAATTGAATTGTCCAACTGATTTCACAAATTGTATACGAACTTTGATTTACATGCCATGTACATACATGGTACAATAGTTAATTTAGAGATACATACATATATATATATACGAACATATGCACAATCCACTTGAAATGCCATAATTAAGAATCCCCTGAAGGACCTGCCCCGGGACATAATTGTTTGCGTTTTCCATTGTGAATCCACTTCGTTTATCTTTTGAATGAATGCATCATATTCCAGCACTAATTTCTTCAAGGCACAACACACTCAGTTGCACACACAAAGATCCATATGGAGACCGACCACCCTCTCCTCTCTGGGCGCTAGAAGGTTGGGTTAGGTAGTTTTGTTTTCAACTTTGGGTGGGTGGTGTGTGGGGTGGGTTTTTGGCCAACAATTTTGGTGGTAGTGTCACACACACACACACACACAGATACATATACAATCAGCGCACATTTTGGACGCCTCGAGGGTTTTTTGGGTTTTCTGCTCGAATTGTCGAATGTTTCTGGTTGCTGCTGCTGCTGCTGTGTTGCTGTTGTTGTTGCTGTTGTTGTTGGGTTATTGTTGCTGTGAATGCTTTGGTGAATTTCATGCGCTTGGCTTATTTATTCGAGCTATGTGCAAATTATTTGTATAGGGCAATGGCTGCCTAAACAGGGTGTTTCCAAATAAAGCCAGTTGCATTAAAATGCATAAATTACGCTAAAAAGTAGGCAACACTTTTCGAAATACATTCAAATTCTAGACATTAGCTCTGGAATCACTTTGGACATTAGGTCAATACCAAGATGTATCTATTACCGGTGTGGCGAACAATAAAGTTTGTAAGCTAAATGTGAGCTATGAAACGAAAGCTTTTGAATGACCGCCGCACCTGTAATAGATACACCTTGGTTAAAACAAGAGTAATAATAGTTTAAGCTCATTCAAGCTGGTGAGCAGTTTGAGCGATTTAGCTCAAATTAAGCGTCAGGGGAATCAAATGTGTAAGGCCGGATTTACACGATGAAGCAAACTTCATGAAGTTTCTCAAAATCCTTTTGTTGGTTGTCAAGACGCTGTGATAGGGTAGCTTGCCCCTCTACGTATCTTTCCTACAAGCAAAAGTTTTTTAAAAAACTTCAAGAAGTTTGCTTTAGCGTGTAAGACGGGATTTACACGATGAAGCAAACTTCATGATGTTTTCTAAAAAGCTCTAGCTAGTAGGAAAGAGGCGAAGAGGGACAAGCTTCCCCACCACATCCCTTTCCCACTAACAAAAGCTTCTTGAGAAACTTCATGAAGTTTGCTTCATCGTGTAAATGCGGTCATGATGTTTTCTAAAAAGCTCTTGCTTGTAAAAAAAAGGGGTGTGGTGGGGAAGCTTGCCCCTCTACACCTCTTACCTACAAGCAAGAGCTTTTTAGAAAACTTCATCGTGAAAATGCGGTCTAAATCTCAACTAAGTTCAGAGCTTTCCTTCAATATGTAAGGTATGAAATAAAAGCTTTTGAATGAGCGCCACACCAAGGTTAATGAGCTGCATTAAGGCCTCATTTAAGATCATATAAAAATATATTTCGGGACAACACTTCATATGAATAGAAACCAGGAACGGAATAGAATAGTTATTTTCATAAAACTCTTGTAGAAATAAAACAATGAAGCTTATTTGGTAAAATCTTTCGAAATACACCAAAACGTGTGTTTTTTTTCCGCTATCAAAAACAATTATAAAAAATTTGTTTGCTGACTTTTATTGTAATGAGAGTAAAAATAATACTCAGTTAATAAAAAGTTATTAAAAACTTTTTTTTAAGTACACAGTTAATAACAGTCATTGGAAGACTTGTATAATTAAACTCCTGTAATAACAGTTCTTTCAAGACTTGTATCAAAAAGTTAATAAAGACTTTTATTTTTTTACTCAGAACATAATTATTATGAAAGACTTTTATTTTATTACTCAGAAATAAGCGTAATAGAAAGACTTTTATTATAAAATTTAGTAAATAAAACTTATTCAAAGACTTTTATTTTTTATTCTTTTTTTTAAAAAGTCTTTATTTTTATTTTCAATTAAAGTCTTTTATTAACTTTTATTTTTCAATAAAAGTCTTTTTATTGACTTTTATTTTTATAAAGTCTTTTTTTGACTTTTTATTTTTCAATAAAAGTCTTTTATTGACTTTTATTTTTCAATAAAAGTCTTTTATTGACTTATTTTTATTTTTCAATAAAAGTCTTTTATTGACTTTTATTTTTCAATAAAAGTCTTTTATTGACTTTTATTTTTCAATAAAAGTCTTTTATTGACTTTTATTTTTCAATAAAAGTCTTTTATTGACTTTTATTTTTCAATAAAAGTCTTTTATTGACTTTTATTTTTCAATAAAAGTCTTTTATTGACTTTTATTTTTCAATAAAAGTCTTTTATTGACTTTTATTTTTCAATAAAAGTCTTTTATTGACTTTTATTTTTCAATAAAAGTCTTTTTTTATTTTTTTTTTAAAGTCTTTTATTGACTTTTATTTTTATTTTTTTTTCAATAAAGTCTTTTATTTTTTTTTTTCAATAAGTCTTTTATTTTTATTTTTCAATAAAAGTCTTTTATTGACTTTTATTTTTCATTAAAGTCTTTTATTGACTTTTATTTTTCAATAAAAGTCTTTTATTATTTTTTTTTTTTCAATAAAAGTCTTTTTATTGACTTTTATTTTTCAATAAAAGTCTTTTATTGACTTTTTATTTTTCAATAAAAGTCTTTTATTGACTTTTATTTTTCAATAAAAGTCTTTTATTGACTTTTATTTTTCAATTGAAGTCTTTTATTGACTTTTATTTTTCAATAAAAGTCTTTTAGTTTATTATAGCTTCGGCGGTTTGCTGTCTACTTAAATGATCATATTAATCATTAACTGCGATAAATAAAAAGACTTTTATATTGTGATTTAAAAATATAAGTCACTGAGTTAAATAATAAGAGTCTTTCGATAACTCTTATTTTCTGAGTTATAAAATAAAAGTCTTTAATAATTGTTATTTCTGAGTAATTCAACAAAATTCTTTAGTAACTGTTGTTTATTGACTTTTCAATAAAAGTTATTTACTGAGTAATATAATAAAAGTCTTTAATAACTCATATACTTGGAGTTAAAAAAATACAAGTTTTGAATAGCTGTTTAGTGTGGAGTAAAAAAATAAAAGTCCTTAATAACTGTTATTTAAAGCTTTTTTAGTTAAAACTCTCACAATAACTCTTAAACGTGGACTACAATAATCTAAGTTATAACTTTAACCCTTCCTGATAGAATCGCATTTAAAAAGCTCTAAAAGCAAAATGCTTTTAAAAAGCTATCTAATTTATATGGAATACATTTTGAAGGGATTAGACAATTCGGATTAAACTAATTGACATATAAATAGAAAGTTGAATAAAGATAAATAGAAGTTGGACGTTAAGAGCGGAATCCCTCAATCAGTTTATGGAATTGGAAACATTTACCAATTCCGATTCCGCATATTTTAATCGAATTCGGAAATTGGAACAGGGCCTGATAGTTAGATATAGCAAATTTTTTTATTTATTTTACTAAGACCAATTTGAAGACCTTTTTTCTGTCCATTACTTGGTCTTAGAATGTATCGAAAAAGGTCACCCTGTTTGTACGTATATAAAAATCTGATGTGTATATACATATATAGTATATTTATATACATCAATACACACGCACACACACTCTTGTACACCCACGCACAATTCTCAATTTCGAATGCAAATATTTCCGTAACGCATCGTTAGATTTGTGTTCGAGTATGTGTGCGTGTGTGTGTGTGAGTGAGATAGAAAACCCGCAGCATTCGCAATTTTGCTTTCGCTGATTTTCTCTACCAAAAGCTGCAGCTGCATTTACATGTCTTTGCTATATATATATATATATATATATATATATATTTACAAACGTACGTAAGTGTGTGGGTGGGCCTCATAGTTTGCCCTACCGGGCGTATACTAAACGTCATCATCATCATCATCATCAGCTCATGTCAGCAGCAGCAGCAGCCGCAATGCAATCACCGCCTAAATTTAAGGGTTGAAAATAATTGAAAGCACTTAATGCTTGAATTTCTGCATTTCATTTAAATGAAATATTTATAAAAAAATTTTCAAATTGGTTTTCCAACTGATTAGCATACGACCTGAAGGTGCCTTCTACTCACACTCGGAAGCGGAAGTCACTCGAATGTTCCTTTCCTTTCCTTTCCTTCTTTTTTTTTCGGCAAATTAGCCCATGTGCAGCGGCTTGTGAGATTGTGTGTGTGTGTGTGTGTGTGTGTGTTGGCTTTTAAAGCAATTAGTCCCTTTGCACTCATGTGCGCCTTAACCCTTTCTGAGTCGCCCTCGTAATGCATTTGAAGCGTTAAAATGCCACTCGAGAGAGAGCGAGAGGATGTTGGCATTGGCAAAGAGTTGCTTGGGCAAAGAACGAAAGATTGGCAGGGTGAAGTGCATAGGCTAATTGTACAAGTGCATGGTTCAACGAGCACCTGTTGAAGTCGAAGATTGGAATCCGTTTCTTAACCATTTTCATACCAAAATTGGGAATTTGAATTTGGTTTTTCAAGTAGCTTACAAGAGGTCTAGTCGTTCTTAAGAAGACTAATGCCAAAACAGTGGAAAGGATGAAATGGCAAAGCAAAAGATGAGAATATCAGCAAGAGAAAATGTGAATTAGAATCAAAAGAAAAGAGAGAAAGAAAAAAAGTTAGAGATAGCAAAAAAGGGCGAGAAGAAACAGCAGAAAGAATGAGAAGCCAGTTATTGTGAATGTATCCAGTACAGCGGTGCTCATAAAAATTGAACGCAAGGGCGCTGCAGCCACATCTACCACAACAAAATATATATACGAAAATAATTTCAAAAATTTTTCCGAAATTGCCTTGTAAAAAAATCCATGGAAAGAGGCCCCTTAAGTTCGAAAAAATGACTTAATTTTTAAGGCCATGGCTTAAATTTAAAGGAAGGAAGAAAGAAGAAATGAAGGAAGAAAGAAGGAAGAAAGCTGGAAGAAAGAAGGAAGAAAGAAAGAAGAAAGAAGGAAGAAAGAAGGAAGAAAGAAGAAAGAAAGAAGGAAGAAAGAAGAAAGAAGGAAGAAAGAAGGAAGAAAGAAGGAAGAAAGAAGAAGAAAGAAGAAGAAAGAAGGAAGAAAAGAAGGAAGAAAGAAGGAAGAAAGAAGGAAGAAAGAAGGAAGAAAGAAGGAAGAAAGAAGGAAGAAAGAAGGAAGAAAGAAGGAAGAAAGAAGGAAGAAAGAAGGAAGAAAGAAGGAAGAAAGAAGGAAGAAAGAAGGAAGAAGGAAGAAAGAAGGAAGAAAGAAAGGAAGAAAGAAGGAAGAAAGAAGGAAGAAAGAAGGAAGAAAGAAGGAGAAAGAAGGAAGAAGGAAGAAAGAAGGAAGAAAGAAGGAAGGAAAGAAGAAAGGAAGAAAAGAAGGAAGAAAGAAAGAAGGAAGAAAGAAGAAGAAAGAAAGAAAGAAAGAAAGAAGGAAGAAAGAAGAGAAGGAAGAAAGAAGGAAGAAAGAAGGAAGAAAGAAGAAGGAAGAAAGAAAGGAAAGAAAGAAGGAAGAAAGAAGGAAGAAAGAAGGAAGAAAGAAGGAAGAAAGAAGGAAGAAAGAAGGAAGAAAGAAGGAAGAAAGAAGGAAGAAAGAAGGAAGAAAGAAGGAAGGAAGGAAGAAAGAAAAGAAGGAAGAAAGAAGGAAGAAAGAAGGAAGAAAGAAAGAAGAAAGAAGGAAGAAAGGAAGAAGGAAGAAAGAAGGAAGAAAGAAGGAAGAAAGAAGGAAGAAAGAAGGAAGAAAGAAGGAAGAAAGAAGGAAGAAAGAAGGAAGAAAGAAGGAAGAAAGAAGGAAGAAAGAAGAAAGAAGAAAGAAGGAAGAAAGAAAGAAGGAAGAAAGAAGGAAGAAAGAAGGAAGAAAGAAGGAAGAAAGAAGGAAGAAAGAAGGAAGAAAGAAGAAGAAGAAAGAAAGAAGGAAGAAAGAAGGAAGAAAGAAGGAAGAAAGAAGGAAGAAAGAAGGAAGAAAGAAGGAAGAAAGAAGGAAGAAAGAAGGAAGAAAGAAGGAAGAAAGAAGGAAGAAAGAAGGAAGAAAGAAGGAAGAAAGAAGGAAGAAAGAAGGAAGAAAGAAAGAAGGAAGAAAGAAGGAAGAAAGAAGGAAGAAAGAAGGAAGAAAAGAAGAAGAAGAAAGAAAGAAGAAAGAAGTAAGAAAGAAGGAAGTAAGAAAGAAGGAAGAAGGAAAGAAGAAAGCAGGAAGAAAGCAGGAAGAAAGCAGGAAGAAAGAAGGAAGAAAGAAAGAAAGAAGGAAGAAAGAAGGAAGAAAGAAGGAAGAAAGAAAGAAGGAAGAAAGAAAGAAGGAAGAAAGAAAGAAGGAAGAAAGAAAGAAGGAATATAAACCTAAAATTTACTCTACTTTTTAGAAGATAAAAAATCGGTCCTAAGATAGCTACGTATGAATTGAATTTGGAATATGTAATACCGTTATTCTAAGCTGGGATTGAAAATAATATTAAAGTATTGATTCTGCGTACCGGTAAATTTGTGTATATTTTGCCAACCCACTCACATTCGCAACTCGCAGCAGGACTGCCATTAAGTGTGTGTGTGTGTGGGTGTGTGTGGCCGTGTGCGGAGTCCAATGTTGACTTGGGAACTTGACACAACTTTTGCTTCGACTACGTGCCTCAGGCAAGCGGCCCATTTGGCTTTAAGACAACGCCAGCGAACCGTTCAGACCTTAAATTAAGCAATTTGCCAATGTGCCATCTTTTTTCTTTTTTTTACTTTTTTTCTACTTTTGGCATTTGGTAACTTGTAACGGGCGGTGGCCGGCCGGCCGGTTGGGACCACCAGCTGGTGTTCGGTGCTTTTGGGGCGTGTACCTCTCGGCTCAGCTTGACACAATTTTGTCTTTGGCAATGTGTGTGTGTGTGGGTGGGTGGCTGCAGCAAATGCTCCATTTTTCACTCTGGCCAAGTCTACACGGGTTCGGGTTGTGCCCGACCTTAAGTCTACACGGATGTTAGTTGCAAGCGCGAGCTTTCATCAATTGAGCTTTGCGCAGTTGCATTCGGCATTATCTTTGCACATACTTTACTATATATATATATATATATATATATATATGTATATAGCAGGATAAGGATTTGGCTTAGCTTCCACACATAATTTGATTATTTATTTTAATTAATTGAAATTGTTGAAAAGCAACTCCATGGACTATGCCTGCTGTTGACCCAAATGTTAAGCCAACTTGCTAATTGCAAAAGACTTCAAACATACATACAAACATACATCTGTCTTGTGGTCTTCTAAGCGGATTAAGTGTCTAATTGCCAGAGTATTCATTTAGCATGTGGAAGCACAATTGTGATCAATTGCAAGACCCAAAAATAGGACTTACTTAATAATTTTTTATAGAAAGCGATTTTATTAAACAAATGTATTGTATTTTATTTAAAGTTTCTAAAGACACTTATAGACCATGTGTACACAAATATTGAAGTATACTGCACCTGTAAACGATCTCCCGAAGGTCCTCCAAAAAATGGCTTTTGGCGGTGATCATCTCTATCTCTGGTTTGCTATCTATTTGATTATCTGAAATAAAAAAAAAGGGGATATATTCTTTAAGGGAATATTCTTTAAAGGAAACAAATAGAAGGCTAACATCGGCTATGCCGATGTTTTAAATACCCTTGCAGTTTTAGAAAGTCGTTACCATTAATAACAAAAAAGTTTTTCTCACTAGAATTTGTTTTAAGACCGATCGTTCCTATGGCAGCTATATGCTATAGTCATCCGATTTCGATCAATTTTTCCAGAATTGTGTGGAAGTATATGAAATTAATATATACCACGATTGGTGATGCTACGATGGAAAACAAAAAAGTTTTTCTCATTAGAACTAGTTTTTGGGGCGATCGTTCCTATGGCAGCTATATGATATAGTCATCCGATTTTGATAAATTTTTTCAGAATTGTGTGGAAGCATATAAAACTAATATATACCACGATTGGTGGCGCTACGATGGAAAACAAAAAAGTTTTTCTCACTAGAACTAGTTTTTGGACCGACCGTTTATATGGCAGCTATATGCTATAGTCATCCGATTTTGATAAATTTTTCCAGAATTTTGTGGAAGCATATAAAACTAATATATACCACGATTGGTGACGCTACGATGGAAAACAAAAAAAGTTTTTCTCACTAGAACTAGTTTTTGGACCGATCGTTCCTATGGCAGCTATATGCTATAGTCATCCGATTTTGATAAATTTTTTCCAGAATTGTGTGGAAGCATATAAAACTAATATATACCACGATTGGTGGCGCTACGATGGAAAACAAAAAAGTTTTTCTCACTAGAACTAGTTTTTGGACCGACCGTTTATATGGCAGCTATATGCTATAGTCATCCGATTTTGATAAATTTTTCCAGAATTGTGTGGAAGCATATAAAACTTATATATACCACGATTGTGACGCTACGATGGAAAAAAAAAAAGTTTTTCTCACTAGAACTAGTTTTTGGACCGATCGTTCCTATGGCAGCTATATGATAGTCATCGAGATCAATTGAAAATAAAAGATTGCGGTAGTTAACTTTGTATTTAGATACTTATAAACGGGAGAGCTCATAATGTGGCAGCAAATCTTGTGCAGCGTATTTGTATTTAAAGACTTTTTGCAAAGTTTGGTCAAGATAGCTTAAAAACTGAGGGAGGAGATAGCATAGAAACAGACGGACAGACGGACGGACGGACGGACGGACAGACGGACGGACGGACGGACGGACAGACGGACGAACAGACGGACGGACAGACGGAAATGAACTCAGCTCGTCATGCTGATCAAGAATATATATACTTTATGTGGTCGGAAATGCTTCCTTCACTGCGTTACAAACATCGTGACAATTTTAATATACCCTCTGCAAGGGTATAAAAACACTAAAAAAACCAAGCAATGAAGATAGAAACGGGAGGTTCTTGAGACCGCTGTAAAGACGACCAGTCTCTTTTGTGATAATGTAGATTTATAAATGGACTTAAAAGACTGAGAATAAAGAATTCAGTATTTTGATAAAAGCGCTAAAAAGGGGGGCGAGAGTGAGAGAGACAAATTTTGTATGTAAGATGCACGACGATCAAGCAGCAGCTTTGAGTTGCCGCCTCACCATATCTAAATTCCATTATATAGTAATAAGCATTACTTATTATATACACTTGGTCCTCGCTTAACACGGACTCTTTTAGCACGAACTCGGTCTTACACGGTTAAAAAGGGAGCACCCTTTCCCCTTTTAACACGCTGAAAACTCGTTCTTACACGATTGCAAAATATTGCATTTTTTTTGCTGTTGATTGATGCTTAGTACCTTTGTGCTTGTAAAAAATTAATGATTTTGTGATAAGTGTATAGGTGGTACAAAGTTAATAAATAAAATATATAAATTTCAGCTATTGAAAAACGAGTTCCTTCAAAAAGAAAAGTAATTTATATAGAAAAAAATACCAATTCTAAACCGCTTGGACAATGGGCAAACTGCCACGGAAATTGCAAGAAGCCTTGACTTGAATGAGGCAACAATTCGCACTATCAAAAAAAATTTTACTGAAATACGACGTGCACGAAGGATTGGGATTGCACCTATATATTGGAGAAAATGGAAAGAGCACTTAGCACCTGGATTGACGATAGCTACGAAAAAAAGATCCCTTGAAGCCAGCGAATCATTCAGGAAAAGGCACTCAGGATTTATGAACTGCTCAAGCAAAATGGAGAGCCCTCTTTTAGCATAGATTTCGTTGCTAGCTATGGATGGTTAGAGAAATTTAAAAAAGGCTCTCCATTCATAGCATCAAATTTAAAGTCAAAACGGCATCGGCCGATGATGGAGCTGCTATCACATACACTGAAGAAATTCTGGGGTTCATTGAAGAAGAGGAATTTTTGCCGGATCAAGTTTTCAATGCTGATGAAACTGGACTTTAATGGAAAAAAATGCCAAATCGAACTTTTTTGTCAAAGAATGAAAAAGTAGCTCCCGGCTTCAAGGCACAAAAATATCGTTTTACACTTTTGCTGTGTAGTAATGCATCAGGCGACAATTCGAAATCAGATGACAGCAGCTCTGAAGAAACCGATCCGATTAGTTTAACGATAGAAAAGCTCCAAGAAGGATTCGCATATGCTAGCAGCTTGAAATCGTGCTTTTTAAATTATGATCCAGTCATCGAACGACGACTTAAGTTTAAGAGAGAGTTGGAAAAAATACTTTTGCCTTATAAGGAGTACTGAAACTATAAATGCCACCAAATGCATTTTAAATTTGATATAAATAGAAAAATATGATCTTCTTACTTTTAACATTTTTGAGTTTTTAAAAAGTTTAACCTGTGAATAAATTATATGAAGTAACTTTTTTACTTTCATACCACCTTTTAATTTTGAAAATTTGATTTATCATATTTTGATCTGTCCTTTTTGACTTCGAAAAATTTTGATTTGTCCCCTATCCGGAAAATGTTTTTTAATTAGTCTATTTCATCCTTTTTGTTTTATAAATATACCAATACCTTTTCTCGAATTCCACTTGACGCAATATGATGATATGTTTTTGCTAAAAGATCTCATTTAATTTGAATTAAATTCTTTTTGCATGATTATTGGACTCGCTTATCGTAATTTCTACTGAGGATACCGCCTTATTGGTTCAACCGGTAAAAATGTGTTAACGTCCTTCTCAGGTGTTTCAAAAATGTTCATAGTTCCCCGAAACTGTTTGAAATAAAACTTTGCGTCTTCTTCAGCCGCATTTTCTACATCCTGCATAAGCTATTGGGCTCTTTTTCGGATATTTTAGTTTATTATCTCCTAAGAGATTTCCTTGCTACATCTACAACTTGCTGTTTTAAAAATCTGCTTCCTGAAAATTCACTTCTATTTGCTAAGATTTTGATATCCATCTGCTGATAAGAATATGATATTTTTCTCCCAAAACAATAAATTGTCTTGTTATTTATCCGGGTAAAAATGTTGATATATGTTATCTTTTTACGTAAGGTTTTTTATCGAACCATATCTAATTAAATCTTTCATATAGGTGAAAACCACGGTCGACTATACAATATCGCCGGTTTTGGCAATCATCGTTTAATGAGACGTTTTTTTTATCATTTTTGATTTGTATTTATTTTATAAGGTGGTACCTTTACACCTTCAAATTCTGCAAAAATTATACAAATTGTATCCAATGACATCCAGTTATTTAGTGGTATCCCACCAAGTCTAAAATTGGTTAAAATTCCTACCAGTCTAAAATATTGAGTCCAAATTTTCGCGAATTTTTCGGGTTGCTTTTAAAAATTGTTCTGGGTTAGTGTTAACATTAACATTTATTGCCATAAAAATTTGGGAATTTTTAGAATGTGTAGTTAATCCGAAAAAGCTTTTTGAAATGATAAAAATCGTTATTAAAAAATCCTGGTGTTCTATTGATGTACTTTGTAACTGCATACTTATTGATGTTTGAGCCGTCGCTTGCCCCTTGCCCTTTTCCTGTTTTTTTGTCCTTTAAAAATTCTCCGTTTTCTATCTTTTTCGGGTCTCTGGCCTTTATTTTGGGGGCGTTCAACACTGCATAACAGACAAAATTTGAACAATAAAAAAAAAATTTCCTTGCCAATTTTGAATTTTAGGAACGTAACCCCTTATTTTGTACTGAATCCATGTTTCGCTTAACACGATTTCGCTTAACACGAGGTTTTCTAGGAACGTAACCCCCGTGTTAAGCGAGGGCCAAGTGTACATACATATATATACTGCCCAGTCCGCGTGGCGCCACATTTAAAAGTTATTAGTTATATACAAACTGTGGCAGGCACAAAGTCAAATTAAAGTCAGACTCTGGCCTTCTTTCTTAATTTGTTTTAAAGAGTGCATTGAGTAAGTCATCAAAGGGATGCGCATATTAGTTATAGATAAAGTTACCTACTCTTCTCTTGAAACAATCTTAAGTGGCAATAGTTGTATATTATGTGGATCTGGTCGCTTGTGTGCTTTAATTAATTTCAAATGCGAATGCAGAAGCTCAGTGCAAATATTTGTACAAATTCAAATCACAAGGACCACATCACTCACCCAACTCCACCCACCCCTGTTGTCACAATGTATTAGTAGTTGTGAGCTGCACAAATTACACAGATTACATGGGCATAAGCGAATGCTCGTGGCATACATTCCGCCAACCCCCACCCATCCACTTAGCCCTGGCCACATTAAAGTCGAGTCCTGTAAATGCATTTTCAAATAATTGAACCCGAACACACACACACACACATTGGAGACTTTGCTGTGTCGAGTAGGAGCCGAAAGCTGTTCCGAAAGCTTTTCAGAGGGATTGGCCGGCGTAGGCACCGGTCGGAGTGCTGTTGTTGTTGTTGTAATATCCTGCCAGCGTAGGTAAACGTGGCTCCACTCTCTAGTTTTGGCATTCAGTACGAGTCAAGCAGTCTTCGGCGTATCCAGCAAACGCGGTTCTTTTTTAAGCGCGTTTTGTATTATTCTACTCATATAATTTATCATTTGCGTCGCTATATGATTTCTCCTTGTTTCCGTAGTACACAAAACCAACTACAAAAAAAAAACAAAAAGCACACAACCAACTTAAAAAAGAAAAACCAAACCCCTTATAAGGAAACTCATCGAGACCGGTCGCCGGGCCGCTGTCATCGTCGTTGTCGTCGTTGTTGTCAGTTAGTACGTCAGTAGAGCAAAGATTGCGCTTTTTATTTGGGGGGGCGGGGGGGGGGGAAACAGCTGTGACTGTAAATATAAATATAAACTCATAAGACTGTACACTATTTTTTTCCTGTTTTTGCATTGTGTGTGTGTGTGTGTGGTAATTGCATGATCTCTGACCCTAACTGCATTTAATACATATGCATATATTTTGTGTGTTTGTGTGTATACAAAGGGTGTGGCCATTAAAAGAAAACAAACATCATGAAAACTTATTCAAGCACAGATTAAAGCTTACAATTGTGTTGCCTACTTTCCAGCTGACATTTCTGGGTTCACAAAAAAAAACTCAATAAAAAACCAGTTTATTAACACTTAAATTGTTTAAAATATTTTGAGCGGCTTTTAGATCAAGAAAATACATACTTGAATCAAGAATTATCATTCCTGCCATACTTTGGACAACGGAATCTCCCTTGACTGAGGTATAAAATTCTCAACATTTTTTTTGCTCTGCAAATCGATTTTAGATTTGACTTCAGTGGGTCAAAACTCAGGGGCTGGAAATGTTCAAAAATTAAGGGTTTTCAACCGATACGAGTTACGGTTTCGGTCGACCAACAGATATACTTTGGTTACGTTAATATTATGGGGGGAAAATGCCATCCTAAATTTAGTTATGATCGTGATTATTTTTACTGTCTGAAGTATGAATCAATTTAAAACTAAAAAAAAACCAAAGTCTAAGAATAAATAACAATCCTATTGATTTATCAGACTAAAAAAAAATAATTTCAAGTTTAAGAAAAAACTTTTTTTTCTTCTTCTCTCTTTTATTAACCCTCTCCTTTTTTTTTCTACAGGGAAATGAACTCAACTTAAAAAAAAATTTTTTTCGCTTTATTTGTTTTGCATAATACCAATGCTTGGACATTCCCCTTTTATCCACTTCAAACCATTTTAAAAAATTCAAAGTAGTTTAGCAGATATGACCAATTTAGTGGAGCAATGTTCTTAAGGGGGTCTTATACCTTTGAAAATTTTTTTTTTTAATTTTTTTTGTTTTGCCTTATTATTATAACTTAGACATTCCCCTTTCATCCCCTATAAACCATTTTCAAATATTCGAAATAGTTTAGCAGATATATCCATTTTAGTCCAGCAATGTTCTTGCTAACGTGATAAAACTTTAAGGGGGTCTTTTGAGTGTTTTTTAAAAAAAAATCTGAAGAGAAAACCATAAGAGCAATTTCAATTTGATTTTTTGTTTTGTATCATTTATTAATTAAATAAAAAAGTAAAAAAAAAATATCTTTCAATTCGAGGGCTGTTCAACAAGTTATCAGCCTGCCAATTAAGGTCTCCAAAAACTTAAGGTATAGAGGTGGTAGCGCATGATTTCGGGACTCCAGGTTATCGGAAATGAAAACGATAAATGAGGTTATGATCAGAATGGATGTACTTCTGGTCCGTAGCTCAATCGTATTTTTCAATAATTTTTTGAAAGATTTGCGTCAATTTAAAAAAAAAAATTAACTTTTTTTGTAGTTTGGTGTAAAAAAATATTTAAAAAAATTTTTTCCCTCTTGATTAAGGTATAATTTTCAATAATTTTTTGAAAGATTTGCGTCAATTTAAAAAAAAAATTTTTTTTTTTTTGTAGTTTAGTGTAAAAAAAATATTCAAGAAATGTTTTCCCTCTTGATTAAGGTATATTTTTTCAATAATTTTTTGAAAGATTTGCGTCAATTTAAAAAAAAAATTTTTTCTTTTGTAGTTTAGTGTAAAAAATAGTCAAAAAATGTTGTCCCTCTTGATTAAGGTATAATTTTCAATCATTTTTTGAAAGATTTGCGTCAATTTAAAAAAAAAATTTTTTTCTTTTGTAGTTTAGTGTAAAAAAATAGTCAAAAAATGTTGTCCCTCTTGATTAAGGTATATTTTTCAATAATTTTTTGAAAGATTTGCGTCAATTTAAAAAAATTTTTTTTCTTTTGTAGTTTGGTGTAAAAAAATATTTAAAAAAATGTTTTCCCTCTTGATTAAGGTATAATTTTCAATAATTTTTTGAAAGATTTGCGTCAATTTAAAAAAATTTTTTTTTTCTTTTGTAGTTTAGTGTAAAAAAAATAGTCAAAAAATGTTGTCCCTCTTGATTGAGGTACGGGCCAGAATTACATCAATTCTGAGTCGATTGCAATACGGATGATCAAAATCGGTTAAGTAGAACGGGCGCAATCCGGGCTACCAGTTCGAAAAACGTGGTTTCGAGAAAAACGCTCTGACAGTTTTGAGCAACGCAAAATATACTCACTTTAGCTAGAACATTGCGCCACTTAAATGGCTATATCTGCTAAACTATTTCGAATATTTGAAAATGGTTTGAAGGGGATGAAAGGGGAATATCCATCTATAATAATAATGAAAAACAAAAAATTCGAAAAAAAAAAATTTTCAAAGGTAACGAATCTTTCATCATTTTGCATTTTTTTTAATTCAAAGTTTCGGAATGATTTGTGTAAGCTTCCTTTATTCTGTATTATCTTCAGTTGGTAGTGTTACTCTAACTTAATTTCACTTTAGAGAAAGGCATATACTTTCTATTGCACTACTTTAAGAAGTAAAGAAATTCGATCCATTCTACATTAAAATATTTTAACAGCTTCATTTTTGTTTTATTAAAGAACAAATCACTGATTAGTGCTATCAGAAAAGCACGTATGATATGAATAAAGTGACGGTAGCGTGGCAAATTGTTGATTAAAGCCCATAAAGTGTTTTGCATCTCGACCGATTTGTTCATCCTCCGCACAGTTCGGTGTCTAAGTACCTAGGTTTAGATGAGAAACATTTAAAATTTTCCAAATCTGAAACAAACTTAATGTGCGTATATTCGACGGACCCATCTGGCAACGCCATAACTTTTGACAGAGATGTCAGATCGCTTAATGACATACCGCGTTTGAAGCGTCAGTCCAAGCAGATTTTTACCATGGAACAATACAACCACGCGAGCGCTCGAAATAGTTGAAATTTACATTCAACAGAACAAGTCAATTGTGAAAACTCAACGACAAAATTATCATGTCCGATGAAGCCCATTTCACATTGAATGGGACCGTAAATAAGCAAATTGCCGTATTTACGCCACTGAAAATCCTCAGGAGATTCAGTGCCTCTTCATGACGAAAAAGCACAGTTTGTGCGGCGTTGTGCGAAAACGGTCTGGGCCGTTTTTCTTCCAAATGAAAATGGCCTGTACATGGGATTGTGTTTTCGCGAGGTCGTTAGACGGGAAGTCGTAAAATGATTTTCAAGAATGTCGGTGGTGTTTGGACTGCGGTGCCCGATTTGACGCCGCCTGACTTCTTCTTGTGGGGATATTTGAAGTCAAAGGTTTACGTTAACAAGCCAAGGACCGTAGAAGAGCTCAAGGACAACATTCGTGAGAAATAGCCGCTATTCGGGTGTTGGCGACGTAAAAAAGGGCCAATACGCCACAACGCCAGAGGCGGCCATTTGAGAGATATCATATTCAAAAATTGATGTAAACAAATCTACTTGGAACAAATTAAATGATTAAGATTGCCCACAGCCAAATTTTTCTTTTTTTCTTTGATTTTTAAAAAAAAAAACATTGGGTCCGTCGAATATGGGCAACCCTGTACACCTACTTACATTCCAAAGTATGTGGATCTATCTCTTATGGTTTCTATATATCAACTACTTAATTGGGTTGCAAATGTTTCTTTCTTTCTTTCCTGAGTCTACACTGAAACCATTTTTAGCTCTAGCTCTTATAGTCTCTCTGAGATGTAAGTGTTCATACAGACAGACGAATGTTAATAAATATATCAAGCTCATTTAAGCATTTGTGCAATATGAGCGATTTAAGAGAGAGCAAAATTAATGCCGATCATGCTATCTTTTCTCTCTTGGTGGTGCTCGCGCACAACGAGCTATACGCTAAACAAGCCTTTACGCCCAACGAGCTCGTTGATTGAACATACTCGCAAATTCAAAAAGGCTTGAAGGTTTTGATCGATTGAAAGGCTAAGCAGGTCTCTCTTAAGTCAAACTTGATTAAACTCGGAGCTGTGACTTTTATTTAGTATTTTATACTAATAATAAAATATTTACATATTTATAAAATATTTTCTTTTTCCTTCTTTTCTTCCTTTTTTGTCTAGCTAAAGTTCTGTGCGTCTCATAACGAAAGTCTGCAGGCAGCAATCAAGCTATAAAAAAAAAAACTAAAAATTTAACACAACAAAATCTCTTCATCAAATTTCCAACCGTTACAACTTGTTTTTGACTTACAAACAAAACTTTAAATCAAGTGCAGCAAAAGAAAAGCAATTTCCCCACACAAAAAAAAAAAAAAAAAAAACAATTAGAATAATCAACAGATAAACTTACACTTGCTTTTCGTACATTTTGTATGGTGTGTGCATAGCTAAGCTAAGCTATATACAACAACAACAATATATATATATATATATACATATATAATCAGATAACATCATTCAGTGCAGTGAATGTCTAGCCAATCAATTTAGCATATAGAAACAATATACCACAAGGTTTTATACTGAATTTACAGGCTCCAGCGCATCCGAAAACACCAAACACACAACCGTAATCCCATAAGCAAGTTTTTTTTTTTTCTAAAATATATAATAAAAAAATTATACATATTTACATAAAACAAAAAAAAAAGACTTGAATTTCTAAAAGAAATAAAATATATATACAAACTGCAGAAGAAGTATAACAACAAAAAAACGGACTTCCAACGATTTCAAAATACGACGAACTATTTTGTAAAAACTCAGTTAACACATTGAAGATATAACAGAGACAGCCACAGAAAGAAGCAGCAAATACTGAGTAAACCAAATTTGCCAAATTTATGAGAGACAAAACACCAAAAACAAAAAAGTTGCATCCAAAAAAAGGCATAAAAAAAAACACTAAACAAAAAAAAACGGCGAGCTAAAGAATTTATACAAAAGCAGAGCTAAAGGAGCTGAGCAGAGAGATAGAAACAAAGAAAGAGAGAGAGAGAGAGCGTGAGCGTGACAGGGAGATCAGCTGTAAAGTGATATTTTATAAACCAAAATATCAGTTAAGGACAACGACTTATAAGGTAAGTGTGGCTTAAAAAATTTAACTTGAACACCATTTATAATTGTACAGATCTCGATAATTTATTTTTCAAATTCGATACAAGTAGATATTAGTTCCTTTGAATGGCATAAAGAAACAACAAATATCGTCTTGAATGGAACAAAAGCGGCACAAAAAAAATTAGAGCTATTATAAGGAAGGATTTAAATTTTCTTTTCTCTAAAGGCCTCTTTCCCGATGACATAAAAACTTATTTCGTCACAATACTTCATTTGAATAGAAACACTTTTGAAAAGCTCTGAAAGCTGAATGCTTTTGAAAAGCTGTCTTATTTCTAAGAAGCATAGTGACGAAATACATTTGTATGCCTTTACCTTGTTCTTGTAAGCAAAAAGAAGAATGAAATCAATTAGCTCTTGCAGCTCTCTGACATATTTTTATATCCATTAAGTTTAAGATTTTGTCAAGTCGTTGGAGAATTTGACTTCCTATCAATAGATTACACTAGTTTCAGCAAGAAAGACCCATTGAAGCCTTTATTTTTTCAATATGTATTTTGGAATGCTGAACTCAAAAATGAATTTCAAAAAATTTTTCAATGGATACGTTTTTGAGTTTGAATTTTTTTTTAAATTTTTTGGTAGATAAACTTACATTTTAAGCCATATCTCGAGTTACAAACTTATGATGCAGTCAAGCAAGGGATTAATCAAAAGGTTATGCAATTTCCAATAATCTAGTCACAGAACATTTTCCAATCGGTTTAGTAGTTTAAAAGTAAGAAGCAAAAATATTTCGAAAAAATGATTATTTTTCTAAAAACGTGAAAAATTTGATTTTCTAAAATCTGTAAATGGTTGAAAATAAAAATCAAAAAATTGTTTTTTTTTTTATTCTTACAAATTGCCCTATTACGAAGAAAATAAGGCGTTGATGACGAAAATCTGTGGATAAATAGCGAAGTTGTAAGCAATTGTGTGAAAAAACTAGGGGTCAAAATTTGACTATTTTACGTGTTCATTAAAAATTTTTTTTTTACTTTGCTTTTTGCTCAATGTAAGAGTTCCAAAAGAAGCCAAATCACTGAAAAAATTAAGAGCAAGGCCAAAAACAAAGAAAAAATAAAAATATTTTTTAATAAATACATAAAACAATTAAATTTGACTGTTAGTACTTGTACTCAATTGCTCACAGCTCCTTTATTTATCCATAGATATTCTTTACCAATACCTTATTTTCTTCGTAAACTTGCTATTCGTAAGAACAAAAGAAAAAAACAATTTATTTTTATCAGTTTCAACCTTTTACAGATTTTAGGAAAACAAAATTTGCACGTTTTTGAGAAAAAAAATCGATTTTTTCGAAATATTTTTGCTTGTAGCATTTTAACTACTAAACCGATTGGAAAGAGATATTTAACTAGATTATTGAAAATTGCATACCCTTTAGATTAATACTTTGCTTGACGACATCTAAAGTTTCTATCTCGAGATATGTCATAAAATGTAAGGGTACCTACCGAAAAAACTGAAAAAAATTCTAACTCAAAAACGTATCCATACAAAAATTTTTTAATTTAATTTTTGAGGTCAGCATTCCAAAGTACATCATTAAAAAATAACAGCTTCAATGGGTCTTTTTTTTTTTATTTTTGTAAACTAGTGTTATCAGAGTGTCTCTTTCAACCAATATTTATTTTTAATTTTCTGTGGGGTAAAATGATATTTAATCTTATGTATTCTACAAATCGCCTTCGATTCAAAAACGACCCAATTCCCTTACAATTTGTGTCGATTTTAAGACGGAATACTTTAAACAAACTCAGTTATGATAACTTTTCCGTATGATAACGTGCTTCTTACGTAGTTCGCAAAATTTTTCAGAGCCATTATCTGCCTACCAATTGTATACCCCAATTTATATCATCCTGCGAACAGACTACTAATTTTCTAAAGTATTTAACAATATTTTTGAGAATCGGACATCTGCTTTGCAATTATTCTAAGTCCTTGCATTCGTTTACATTCCTCAAATGCTTCTATAAGATTATCAGATCACATCTTGCCTTAAACATGCACATTATCTTAGACCATTTGTGCGATTTTTTAAAGAAGCTCGGTCTTAGGCCAGGTTCTTAACATCTGTAGAACCTATTTGCGTTTTTCATGGATCTTAAACCCTTGTGCTTTATTCTGCCTTTTCAACCAAGTCAACGGAACGCTTTACATTAAGTTAAAATTTAACAATGAAGATCCTTTTCCTTAACAAAAGAAATTTGGCATTTTATCAACTTCGTTGAACTTGGCCAATCCTCATACTTGTACCCTATAGCTTTGTAATGAAAATGGTTCCTAGTACACAGAGAAAATAATTCTGTTATAAAAGTTAAAAATCATTAATCATTCGTTGGCGCAAGTCTATCAAGCACGCTTGTTCTCAAATTATGAACATTGGAATACGAATGGATATTTGAAAAAGTGCTGAATATGCTGCTGCCTAAACCCAACTTAAATCGTAGGACTCGACCATTACTTTACACTTCCAGAAAATATTACTGGTTCTGGTTCATTTATTTCTTTATGGAATACAAAGGATTTATTTTTTATTTTAATTTTTTTTTAATAACTCTTGAATTTTATACCCCCTCAACTATATTTTTGGTAAAATTATTTTATTTTTCTTTTAATTTTTTTTATTTTCTTTATAATTTACTTTATCTAATTTTTTTATTTCCTTTTTTTTTTTTTTTTTGTTCAGTTTACTTAACTTTATTAAAAATCTGTAATAGTTGTTTCCTTACACCTTTTTTAGACTTTTGCGCCGTATTTTGAACAGCCCTCACCAAACATTTTTTATTTTTAATAGTTAATAACACAACCAAAATTAAACTCAAAAACTCTTGATTTTCTCTCATTTTTATAAAATACTCTAAAACCCATAAGGATCTTCTACCTTTACGGGTTTTTGAGTGTTTAAAAAAAAAACTGCAGATAAAACCAGAATAGCTTTTTCGATTTGGTTTTTTGTTTTGAGATATTTATTAATTAAATAAAAAAAAATAAAAAATAAATGTTGCAATGCGAGGGCTGTTCAAAAAGTTATCGGCCTGCCAGTTAAGGTCTCCCAAAAAAGGTGTTCCGGGACACCACGTTATCGGAAATGAAAACGGTAAATGAGGTTATGATCGGAATTGATGTAATTTTGGCCGTCATATTTTTCAATGTTTTTTTTTTGAAAAGTTGGAGGCAATTTAAAAAAAATATTTGATTTTTCAAGTTTTCTTTTGTAGTTTAGTGTAAAAAAAAATAGTAAAAAAATGTTTTTCCTCTTGTTTGAGGTACGGGCCAGAATTACATCAATTCTGCGTGGATTATAACATGGCTGATCAAAATTGGTTCAGTAGAACTGGCGCAATCATGGCTACCAGGTCGATAAACGTGGTTTCGATAAACGTGGTTCCTCAAGCAAAAACATAGCTCTACTTAAACGGCTATATCTGCTAAACTATTTCGAATTTTTTAAAATGGTTTAAAGGGGATGAAAGGGGAATGTTTAAGCTATAATAAAAATGCAAAACAAAAAAATCGGAAAAAAATTTGTTCAAAGGTAGAAGACCCCCTCAATGTGAACTGGACAATTTTGAACGCAGTGTACACTTAATACACGAAATAGGAGGTTAATGGAAATGTGCATTTTGATGTTGACCCGTGTTATCTGAGACACAAACCTTTTAGCTAGATTTTGAAATAAGTAAATGCAAAATTTCGAAGGAATTTTTGAGTGATTTTCACACAATCAGATCGGTTGAAAAAAAAAGGAGTTTTGGCACAAAAATTTTTTGTTCAGCCAGCCAACAGTTAGCGGTCGCTGACCAGTGTTATCTTAGACACAAATCTTCTAGCTAGATTTTGAAATAGGTAAATGAAAAATTTCGTCGGATTTTTTGAGTGATTTTCGACTTATTTAAAAATTTATTCTGTATCAATTTCGAAATAATTTTCAATCGATAAGAAACATTGTTTTGGTAAGATCGATTGGAACAAAGTTTCTATCTATACTATTTACTTTTTAAACAGTAACTTCCCAGTACATAAGAACTGTTAGATTGGGGAATAAATGTTTTTGAATAACACTTAAAAGTAGAGGCAGCGCAGTCGGATAAGTAGTTGTTGGGGTGGGCGCAAGCACTTAATATGTATGTATACATCTAAAATATACAAAAATAAACGACCCCCTGCAATCTAAACAGACAGCCAAGGAACACAAAAAAAAAAAAAAAAAAAATCAATTATTTAAATGCAGCTCGCTAAAAGTTCAGAGTTCGATGCGAATCGGAACGGACATCCAACACACACACACACAGAGAGAAAAGAGAGAGCGAGAAAGAAAGGCCTTTGGACGGACAGTCGCCATTTGTGGCTGAAAAATATATGAAATTTAAATGAGAATCTGTGACAAGGGGTGCGGTGGGGGTAACCAAATGCAGGCATAAAAGGGTTTCCTTTCCCAGAGCTTTTACTGCACTCAATCTCTCTCGCTCGCTCTCTCTCTCTGTCTCCTGGTGTGGGATGATGCAACAGCATCTATTGTTTATTTCACTACACTCTAAAAAAAATATGCCTTGCATTTTAGAAAATCGCCCTATTTTTAAAATCGCCCTGTGGTTTAGAAAAATTGTCTAATTAACAGAAAAAGATTTTTTGTATTTAGAAAAGAATGCCATTAAAAGATATTTCTAGAAAAAACTTTTCTAAAAACCAGAAAGTTGTGCATTTTTCTAAAAAATAGGGTGGATTTTTCTAAACTCGCTTTCTAAAATCTTGGGCGAAATTGACCTTTGTTTTTAGAGCATAAAAGCCCTTAAAATTTGCACCACAATTTCTTAAAATCAGGGTAATTTTTCTATAACAAATTTTCAGAATAGTAACCAATGTTTTTAGAAAAAAATTCCGTAGAATATAGGGCAATGGCGGAGTATCCGGTGGCTAACAAAATACTTCCCAAACAAGATATCCTGGAAGGAATCTCAGAAGATATTGTAAAACTCTTTGAGTCTGAAATTTCTATTTCTGTTAAAATCGGTCTTAATTTTGCTTATTTGCTTCAAAACTTTAATGTTTATCATATTATATTTAGTAAAACAAAGTGTTTGGCAACTAATTCTGTTTTTTGCGAACATCTTAAAAAATGTATTCTAAACATTGATAGCGCAGTTTGCTACTCTTACATAAAATGTTAAAATATCATTTACAAAATTGTGAAGTATTTATAAGATGTATTAAAAAAAAATTTAATAAAATAAATTTTGAGAAAAAATTTTTCCTTTAAGAATATATTTTTCTGAAATAAAGAAAATAATTTTCTTCCTTTGAGAAAAATATTTGTTCTATAATTTTCTTAAATAAAGAGAACCTCTTCAGAAAAATTTTTCCGATTTTTAGGAAATAATTTTTTTCTTTTGAGAAAATTTCTCGTAGAAAATAATTTTCTACTTTTCAGAAAATGGTTTTCTTCTTTTAAGAAATTCATTTTCTGATTATAAGAAAATTGTTTTCTAAATTAAAGAAATTATTTTCTAATATTAAAGGTTTTTTAACCTTGGTTTAAGAAAAATTTGCATTGAATTTTAGAAAAACTGACCACAATATTTAGAAATTTTTTTTCTTAAATTTAGGGCGATGCACCTTAGGCTGGAAATTATAGCCGAATTTCTCATTTTCAGGGCGATTTGGGGCACTTTTTATTTAGAGTGTATAAATAGTTTTAGACCACTTTATTTTAAGCTGGCACTTTTCTTAATAAAAAAAAAACACCCTGTGGGGCACTCTCTTTTTATTCTTGAATTGATTTGTGCTAAATTAAGAGTCGTTGCTATACACAAAAATGGCCACTAAGTTGAAATGCGATTACCAACTTTTCCTTCTTTTCTACTGCAAACAAAATTAAGCTCGAGCATAAGAAATTCAATTTGAAAGAGTTATTTTCTTGCACTTAGTTGTGCATTGTGTAGCGAAGTCTCTCTGCTCTTTGCTGCTGCTGCTGCTGTTTCCTGAGCTCCTCAAGGGCTTATTTATTTTCCTTCATTCCTTGATTTTCCCCATTTTCGTACGTCAGCAGCTTGGGAGGGGGGGGGGGGGCTTGGAGTGCATCAAATGGAAAAGTACATAAGTGCATGTATATACAGTTGTTATATTGTTGCAGGAAATTAAATATAAAACGAATTAAACTGTCACTCGGAGTGAAGACAAAACAAATTTAATAAAGATGGAGATGGATGAAAGAAAAAAGGGGAGCTTAATTTGTTTGTGGGGGAAGTTTAAATGCACGTTTCCAGTGATCTGCCGGAACCGGAAATCGACAACTGCGGGCAGAGTACCGTGTACTTTCGATTAAGAGAAGTCATGCAACTCTCATCTATGTTCATTCCCATTTGCAGCTTTGCGCAAGCTTTTAAAGCGCTGTCCACACGATGTTCCTTCAGGTATTTTATGGGTGTCTTTTACTTTTGAACATAAAAATTTTTCGATTTTTTGTTTTGCATTATTGTTTTAGCTTGGACATTCCCCTTTCATACCCTTTAAACCATTTTCCAAAATTCGCAATAGTTTAGCAGATATTGCCTTCCAAGTGGAGCAAAGTTCATGCTTGAGGAAGCAGTCAATACAACCTTAAGAGAGGGTCTTTGATCTTTGAAAAAAAATAATTTTGCGATTTTTTGTTTTGCATTATTATTTTAGCTTAGACATGCCCCTTTCATCCCCTTTAAGCCGTTTTCAAAATTCTAAATAGTTTAGCAGATATTGCCATTTTAGTGGAGCAATAATCAACGCAGAATTGATGTAATTCTGTCCCGTACCTCAATCAAGAAGAAAAACATTTTTTAAATATTTTTTTTCGGTTTAGTACATTGGTTTAGTACAAAAAACGTGGTTTCGAGAAAAATTCTCTGAAAGTTTTGAGCAACGTAAAAAATACTCCCTTTGGCATAAACATAGCTCTACTTAAATAGCAATATCTGCTAAACTATTTCGAATTTTTGAAAATGGTTTGAAGGGGATGAAAGGGGAATGTCCAAGCTATAATAATAGTGCAAAACAAAAAAATCGAAAAAAATTATTTTCAAAGGTAAAATTGAACCCCCTTAAGCAATGTATATAGAAACGGGAGGTTCTTGAAACCGCTGTAAAGACGAATAGCCTCCTTTGTGATATTGTAGATTTATACATGTATAAATGGTCTATAGACACGGAATAAAGAATTTGGTATTTTCATAAAAGCGCTTCAATGGGAAACAAGAAAACAATTTGCAATAAAACTACATTTTGATATTATTTTTTTAGACATTAAGTTCCCCCAGGGCATTGGTAAATATCGGTTGCTGACTGAAAAGAGCATAACTAAGTCAAAGTTGGTTTCCTAGGAACTAGATTTCACTCTCCAATCTGTATGAGCTGGTTCCATAGGATATTTCTATTGCAAAATTGTACATTTTTGACTATCATGTGATTCAAAGCCAAACCCATGCTTCAAGTTTTTTCGAATTGGACAATTCGAAGTCCGAGGTTCGAACCCGCAAAACTTTCTGAATTTAGAATCGCGGATCAGGTTCATATGGATGGAGATGGATAAGGCTCTTTGTATTTTTAATTTCCACACATACAGGGTTGCCCATATTCGACGGACCCATCTGGCAACGCCATAACTTTTGACAGAGATGTCAGATCGCTTAATGACATACCGCGTTTGAAGCGTCAGTCCAAGCAGATTTTTACCATGGAACAATACACGCCACGCGAGCGCTCTGAAATAGTTGAAATTTACATTCAACAGAACAAGTCAATTGTGAAAACTCACAAGATTATCATGTCCGATGAAGCCCATTTCACATTGAATGGGACCGTAAATAAGCAAAATTGCCGTATTTACGCCACTGAAAATCCTCAGGAGATTCAAGAAGTGCCTCTTCATGACGAAAAAGTCACAGTTTGGTGCGGCGTTAGTGCGAAAACGGTCATTGGGCCGTTTTTCTTCCAAAATGAAAATGGCCATGCTGTTACCATCAACCAGGAGCGTTATCGCGACATGATGACCAATTTTGTGATGCCAATTATTCGTCGAAAGCGTATGAGGCAGTTCTGGTTTCAACAAGACGGCGCTCCACCGCACACAAGTCGCATAACAATCGATTTTCTGAAGAAATTGTTTGATTTGGACTGGCCACCGCGTTCGCCCGATTTGACGCCGCCTGACTTCTTCTTGTGGGGATATTTGAAGTCAAAGGTTTACGTTAACAAGCCAAGGACCGTAGAAGAGCTCAAGGACAACATTCGTGAAGAAATAGCCGCTATTCCGGCCGAAATGTTGGCGAAAACGATGGAAAATGCTGCAAAAAGGGCACAATACGCCATCAACGCCAGAGGCGGCCATTTGAGAGATATCATATTCAAAAATTGATGTAAACAAATCTACTTGGAACAAATTAAATGATTAAGATTGCCAACCGCCAAATTTTTATTTTTTTCTTTGATTTTTAAAAAAAAAACATGGGTCCGTCGAATATGGGCAACCCTGTACTTAAAATTGAGAGGGAATATTAAAAATACATTCATAGCATAATCCTTACAAACTTTCCTTTTTTTTTTTTAAACTGTTTTATGAGTGCCTTAGATTATTTGAGAATTGTACAATTTGTGTTACTTTAAAACATTTTTGCATAAAACCAAATGCTTTGGTTCTCTCCCCTTTTTTTGTTGTTTTACGATTCAAAAGAATTCAAATGAAATGTGCTTTTTGTAGCTGCTTTTGCTTTTCTTTAATTAAATGCAATTGAAGTGCACTTTTGACTCAACAGCAACAAAAACAACAGCCAAAAAGCAAGTTTCCACCCCCTGACCAGCCCACCATACTACACATCCTACTCCAACCTCAACCTCAACCACCACCACCACCGCCACTACCGAACTCTACTACCTCGCGGACTGGGCTAAAGTGCAGCTAGGGCCGTCGAGAACCACCACCAAAAAAAAAAAAAAAAAATTAAAAAAAAAAAAAAACTCAACGACCACATGAAAATGCATAACCATTTTCCCAAAGCTTGGCCAGCTGCCCAATTCGTGGCGCTACAGTTGTTCAAACTTTGATGCCACAGAGCATCTTGTGGGCTTGGAGACCGAATGCCCAGCACCAGATGAGCTGTGTTTGTTTGTATGTGTGTTTTTTTTTATAAACATCAAAAATTTACAAACTGACAACAGCAACAATGGCTGGAAAACCATTCTAGAGCGCCCGGCGTACGATAATTGAAATGGACAGCATCCGGTTGCAGCCATGGCTGCCAAAACGGGGTAGGACAGGACAACGACCAGGACAACAAGGGGAGACGACTGAGACTTGGACTGACGTATGCCATGTAACTCTGGCAATCAGACGTTGTGTTTTTACATAACAAAACTTGAAAACAGCGCGAGAAAAAAAAAAAAAAAAAAGAAGCGAAGCATCATCCACCATTGGGTGGTGCGAGGCAGATAAGACCCCTTTGGTTGATTTGAATTTCTCTCTGAAACAAGTCCCAAAGTTGCCAAGCAGATGAAGTGCTAAACAATTAATTTGAAAAGTTTTCTGCTTTCTTTTTTTCCCCCCCCTTTTTCCTCGTTGCTTTTGTCCAGGTTTCCCAGTCGAAAAGCAATTTTAAAGTTTGCAACAGGACAAAAAAGAGAAAGCAAAATAACATTATTTTCTTAACGTGTTGTTGCAGCAAAAACTTGGCAAAAGAAATCAAATGTTACGTGAAGGGGCAAGAATTTTGTTGGAATTAGTTTTGTTAATCATTCAAAAAATAATATACAATTATTAATATAATTATACTCACTTTGCTTGTAACGAAACCAAAACGGGAAAGTTTGAAAAGGTTTCCAAAAATGAATATTATGGCTTAATATAAAAACTGATGCGCTGATTTGCTAATCTACGCACAGCCTAAACAGTTAGGACTTTTCATTTATGGTAAAAGTGGAATTTCATCCCCAAGGAGATGAAAATGCCTGGAAAAGTTTGTACGATCGATTTGAAACTCGATTTGTAAGCTCAATAACACTTGGCAACAATTTCCAAATTTTTGTATATTTATACCCGTTACTCGTAGAGTAAAAAGGGTATACTAAGTTCGTGCAAATGTATGTAACAGCCAGAAGGAAGCATTTCTGACCCCATAAAGTATATATATTCTTGATCAGCATCAACAGCCGAGTCGATATAGCCATGTTCGTCCGTCTGTCCGTATGAACGCTGAGATCTCAGAGATGGTAAGAGCTAGAGGTTTGAGGTGTACGGAACATATATTTCTTATACCTGCAGGCAGATCAAGTTTAGTTTTGATTTTTGCCACGCCCCCTGCCTCCTCCATAAATTGGAAAAAACTTAATATCTTCCACAATTTTGGAGTTAGGTTGTTCGAACCTTCCAGACATATATCATTATTACTCATCATTACTTATCGAGCCCCCATACATCGTTTTCCGATCAGATGAAAAATAGTAGAGTTGCCACCCCCGCAGTTTAAAAAACAACTCAAATATCCGGCAATTTTAGAGTTAGGTTTTTCGAACCTTCTAGACATATATTCTACTCATCATTACTTATCGAGCCCCCATACATTGTTTTTCGATCAGATGAAAGATAGTAGAGTTGTCACCCCTACAATTTAAAAAACACCTCAAATATTTTACAATTTAAGAGTTAGGTTAATCGAACCTTCTAGACATATATTCTACTCTTCATTAGTTATCGAACCCTCTTACATCGTTTTCCGATCAGATGAACAATAGTAGAGTTGTCACCCCCACAATTTTAAATTTTGGAGTTGGGTTATTCGAACCTTCTAGACATATATTCTACTCATTGAAACTTATCGAACCCCCATACATTGCTTTTCGATCAGATAAACGATAGTAGAGTTACCACCACCACAATTTGAAAAACACCTCAAATATTCCACAATTTTTGAGTTAGGTTATTCGAACCTTCTAGACATATATTCTACTCATCATAACCTATCGAGCCCCCATATATCGTTTTCCGTTTAGATCAACAATGGTAGAGTTACCACCATCAGAATTTTAAATTTTGGAGTTGGGTTATTCAAACCTTCTAGACATATATTCTACTCATTGAAACTTATCGAACCCCCATACATTGTTTTCCAATCAGATGAACGATGGTAGAGTTGTCACCCCCACAATTTGAAAAACACCTCAAATATTCCATAACTTCCACAATTTTGAAGATAGATAGTTCGAACATTCTACACATACATTCTACTACTCATTATTAATCGATCCGCCATACATCGTTTTTCGATCAGATGAACGATATTAGAGCTATACGTAAAAGAAAATTCAAAGCAACGACAACAACAACACCGCAGCGATTGGAAGAACTTACGAGAAAGAGAGAGAGCGAGAAGGCAATAGCTAACTGGTAATTTCCCAATTGGACCTTGTTTTTTTTTTTTAAATGACTATTTTCGGTCCCTGGTTTAAACTAATTTTTTTATTTTTTTGCTTGAAAGCAGGTCGACAATTGGTTGGAGTTACAGACTGTTTCGAGATAACTTTATCTCTCATCAGATTCCTTCTTGTCGGTGTGGCTGCCTTGTTCAATTCAGATGCTACTTTCCTACACTTAATTGGCTGACTAAAAGCTTACTAAAGCGGTAAACATTCTGTATTCTATTCTCTCGGTTGATCACAAGTTACCAACTTTTCAGCATAAGCCGGTCTGGCTGGGCGGAAGAGACCCTTCCAAAAGCATTTAGTTTGGAATTGTTTTTAAAGTGCAGCGCATGCGTCATATTGATTTTCATCCTGGTTGCCCCCTAGAAACCCACCGTCCGATGCTCTCAACTTCAAAAGGAAACCTCAATTTGCCCAAAAAAAAAAGCGGAATGTGAATTGCAATATCGAATAACCAATCTGAAAAGCGAAACCATTTCCATTGGCCATGGTTCCAATATTAAATATTAAGTTTTGGCCATTTCCCTTCAGCAAATGAATCGTGAAATGGGCGGGACGGGGGCAAGTAAATTGCTTTAAGCATCGAATTGCGTATACGACGCATGTGACAAAGGGCAAACAAGCGAACAATCAACTAAACTCAATTATATATTTATACACAGGCCCCGTATCAATTGGCAATTATTCAAACGATTTTCAATTTGCGATTGGAATTTAATTACAGAAAATTATTTGAGCAGTTGTCACATGTCAATCAAGGAATGAGATGAAATATGAATTGAAATGATTATGAAAATACACACATGGCGGGGAAGAGGGACTCACATGCATCACACTAGGATTAAAAGTGATTCCAAATGTTGGCTAAAACTAATCCGAATATTTAAAGATCAAAGTTGGTCGGACAGTCGGTAGAAAAGCTGGGAAGAACTCAAAGCGATGGCTAACAACAGAGTCCTTTCCAAAAGAGGAGTGGTCGATGCTGAATTGAGGAAAAGAAGAAGAGAAGAAAGATCAGAAAGCTCTATAGCGCTGACTGTATACTTAATAATAGTTTTCATATATTTTAAATAGATTCTTAAATACTTTCAAATAGAAATATATAGCCCAAAATGCTAAGTTAAGTGTTTCATCATCTTTGGGGTACATTCTTACCCCAGTTAATTTATAAGAGAATCAATCAAAGTCAAATGTATGTTGAATGAGTTTATAAATTCGTTTAGCAGAACATTTTGCATAAATTTAAAAATGTATTTGGGCTACTGCGTTAATTCGTTTCTCTTTTAGTTTACAAAAAGGTAGAGACAGTTATGATATTCAGATGTTTCGGGAGTTTTGAAAAAGATTTCAAAAAGATTTATAAACCTGAAGTCGAAATTTCTAGAAATTTCTCAGAAATTATGGAATAGTTATAGCATTTTTAGAAAACTGCAGATTTTATTGTATTATTTGACTGAAGTCCAATTACTCGGTATAGTATGGGGATTAGTAATTGGAAGTAATTGGTAATTGTAATTAGTAATTGGAAGATGTGAACAGTCAATACAGACTTGTGAAAAAGTCGACTTGCAGACAGCAGCTCTGGCCTTTTAATTAGCAAAATAAAAAGTTTTGCTTCTTAATAATTTCTACAGGGTTGCCCATATTCGACGGAACCATGTTTTTTTTTTTTAAAATCAAAGAAAAAAAGAAAAATTTGGCGGTTGGCAATCTTAATCATTTAATTTGTTCCAAGTAGATTTGTTTACATCAATTTTTGAATATGATATCTCTCAAATGGCCGCCTCTGGCGTTGATGGCGTATTGTGCCCTTTTTGCAGCATTTTCCATCGTTTTCGCCAACATTTCGGCCGGAATAGCGGCTATTTCTTCACGAATGTTGTCCTTGAGCTCTTCTACGGTCCTTGGCTTGTTAACGTAAACCTTTGACTTCAAATATCCCCACAAGAAGAAGTCAGGCGGCGTCAAATCGGGCGAACGCGGTGGCCAGTCCAAATCACCACTTTTCGACTTTCTTCAGAAAATCGATTGTTATGCGACTTGTGTGCGGTGGAGCGCCGTCTTGTTGAAACCAGAACTGCCTCATACGCTTTCGACGAATAATTGGCATCACAAAATTGGTCATCATGTCGCGATAACGCTCCTGGTTGATGGTAACAGCATGGCCATTTTCATTTTGGAAGAAAAACGGCCCAATGACCGTTTTCGCACTAACGCCGCACCAAACTGTGACTTTTTCGTCATGAAGAGGCACTTCTTGAATCTCCTGAGGATTTTCAGTGGCGTAAATACGGCAATTTTGCTTATTTACGGTCCCATTCAATGTGAAATGGGCTTCATCGGACATGATAATCGTTGATCGTTGAGTTTTCACAATTGACTTGTTCTGTTGAATGTAAATTTCAACTATTTCAGAGCGCTCGCGTGGCGTGTATTGTTCCATGGTAAAAATCTGCTTGGACTGACGCTTCAAACGCGGTATGTCCTTAAGCGATCTGACATCTCTGTCAAAAGTTATGGCGTTGCCAGATGGGTCCGTCGAATATGGGCAACATGGGTTGCTATTTAAGTTTCTGGCCTAGGTCACTTCTAGCCATTTTTAGGACCAATTGGCCTTTTCCCAGAAAAAAAAAGTTTGGACTTTTTATCGATAAAAGCTCCATACAACTCTTTCATGTGTGACCACCTTTGATATCGATTAACGATTAATCAAAAACTTACCTTGGCAAAAAATGTAATTAACTCGTGAACATTTTCGTGCAATCATTTTTGACAACTTTCGACATGGATTATCACGACAAGAGTGCAACGATGAACTAAAATCTTTGTATGACGATGAAGCGCCATCCTATAGCACTGTGAAAAATTGGTTTAATGAATTTAATCGAAGACGAAGGTCGTCCAAAAACAGTCGTTGTGCGAAAACATTGATACCGTGCGTGAACTGATAATGCAAAGATTGACATACCGTGCTAGCGCATCCTTGGGCATTTCTTCCACCAGCATACATTCGATATTGCATGAACACCTGGGCGTAAAAAGGGTTTGTTCTCGTTGGATCGTTGAAAAAAAGGCTCGTGTGGATTGGTGCAAAGAAATTTTGAAAAAATTTAATCGCGGTGTTTCAAAAGACGTTTATAAGATCGTCACAGGTGACGAATCATGGATCTAAACAGCAATCGACCGTGTGGGTCTTCGAAGACGAGCCAAATCCATGGAAAGTCGTTCGTGGAAAAGCACTTCGAAGCAAATGGTCGCCTGTTTCTTCGGTAAAACTTGGTCATATGGCGACTGTTCCCTTGAGCAACGTAGGACAGTCAATTCTGAGTGGTACACCACAATTTGTTTGCCTGAAGTCTTTGGAGAAATTCAAAAAACGAACTAGAAAGACAGATCATTGTGCACCATGACAATATGCGAGCTCTCACACATCGGCTCACACGCGCCTTTTTGATGGCCCAAAAGTCACATTAACGCCTGTCTTGGCACCCAATGACTTCTTTTTATTCCCTTTTTTATTCAAGGGAAAAATGCGTGCTCAACGATTTTCGTCGCCAGAGAAGATGCTGTTGAAGAGTTCAAAAACCATGTTTTGGAGGTGTCTCAATCGGAGTGGAAAAAGTGCTTCGACAATTGGTTTGAGCGCATGCAAAAGTGTATAAATCTTCGGCTGGAGAATACTTTGGTAAACCATAAAACCCATTTTTGATCATAAATATGCGCGTTTTCATTATTAGGCCAGAAATATATATATATAGCAACCTAGATATTAATTAATATTTGTCAGCTTCATAAGAAATGGGGCCCTAAGGTGAGTTTGTCTAGGTGTCATAAGAATAGAAAATTCGTGAATTTTAGATTGAAATTTTTCTGAGTTTAGGGTTACCACTGGAAGCGTGGACAGAAGCGTTTAGCGAAAATAAAAATATATGCTAATACCGGTAGGTACTGGGTATACCGAAATTAAAATCGAGTACCGTATCGGAACCGAAATAAACTGAAAACCGAAATTGAACATTTTATCGAAATTATTATTTCGGTACGTACCGAAACCGGTATCAATATACGTCAACCAATCGAAGAGAGTTACATCCGGAGCACGATTTTTAACGTGAAGCCAAACCGAGAACGAAGACAAATTAAAAATAAAAAAAATAAAAAAAGGAAAAATTGTAAACAAATTCACAAAAGAAAATAAGCAAGGCCTACTAAGACTTTGGTTAACTTTTGAACAAAAATAATCCCAGCAATGTCACAATGAAATGGGGGTTGCAATAAAAACTGAAGAGAAGCATCAGAGGAAAGTGCAAAGGAAATGAAAGAAACAATCCGATTAAGGCAAAACGATAAAAAATAATAAATAAATAAAAAATTTAAATAAATAAAAAATAAAAATAAAGAAAAAAAAATTTGTTGTTCTGTGCCTAGCACAAGCTGCAACAACCAACTGAGCAAATTCGAAGCTAGGGCAAAGGTTCTTGAAATTATAGGAAAGCCAAAGCCTACTTAGATTTCTGATGTTTAATATAAAAAATAAAATTACAATTCTCACAGTTGGGGGTTAATTTTTATTTGTTTATGCACATAATCACAAAGTGATTCAGTTGTGCAACAAAAGTCCCGACTCTTATCAGTTTCAATTATGCATGCGGTTTATGTTTTTTAATGTTGTTTATTTTGTTACCCCAACATCCTTTTAGCTAGCTCCCTTAAATGGATGCTCTGGACAAGAGGGAAATGCTTTTCGAATGGCAGGTACATAGATATGTACTTATATATATATGTATGTATATATATAAACGAATGTTGCAATTGAGGTAACAGACAAAAATATTACAACAACAACAACAAAAAAAAGATGTGAAAATGCGCAAAAACATCAAAACCATTTTATGTGCTAACGAAATAACAAAAGCAAAAGCAAAAGCCGGTCGTTATATTAAAGGCGCACACACAAATGTAAATACATACATGCTTACATATTTATGTATATGTAGTACACCACCCGGCAGCACACAAAATTGCAATAAAGCAACTTTTCATAATACTCTTGCCATAAAGGGCATATGCATTTACTAGAAAAGCTTAAAGAAAATATCATTGGGGTCATGTAAAAAGGGTTCAGAAGGTTGCTTAGAATTTTATCTCGTTTTGAGGTAAGAATGTCACAATTTTCAAGATAGATAGTTCGAACATTCTAGACATATATTCTACTACTTATTATGAATCGACCCGCCATACATCGTTTTTCGATCAGATGAACGATATTAGAGCTATACGTAAAAGAAAATAAAAACACCAAACGGGGAGGGCAATACTAACTGGTATTTCCTGGCCTTGCTTCAATCAAGAGTACAAACATTTTTTTTACTATTTTTTTACACTAAACTACAAAAAAAAATTGAGAAATATCTAAATATTTTTAAATTGCCGCCAATTTTCATTTGGTCACATAAGGCTTGAACTTCTGAATTTATCTGGCATATCAGCTTCTGTAAAAAATCAAACGCGCAATATGCGATCATGCAAATGGTTCCAAATTGGTCTCTGAAGTCAGACGTTTCTCGATTTATGGCTATTTATACACAGATAAATTTATACACAGAAACACAAGAAATTTGTGAGTGTAAAATGTACTGGAAATCCGGTTTACCGCCATATCTTGGAAACAAGAGCTGATGGAATAAAACCGATGATGCAGTTTTGTTCAGTGCACATAAATGAATCATCATTTTTTTGTTGCCCTGTGTAATTATCGCACGGTACCTTGGCAATTTATATTATTTATATGAAAAAATACGGTCGAATGATGCCGCCGGCCTACAAAGCGCACCAAATAGTGCATTTTTCAAGGTACATTGGCAGCTCTTGAACTGTCTTCTGACCGATTGAGCCAAAAATGAGCTGAAATTCAATGATTTGCAAGCGCTGTTCGTTTGTAAGACGGGATTTATATGATAAAGCCAACTTCATGAAGATTTCCTAGTCGGGATTTACACCATGAATAGGCGTGGAATTAAGAGGAAATCTTTCAGACCATTTAAACGAATAGTAAATAAATATATTCAAATCTCTCGCCTACTAAGAAAACTTCATGAAGTTTGCTTCATGGTGTAAATCCCGTCTTAGTAGGCGAGAGACTTAAATGTATTTCTATAGAATTCGTTTAATTGGTCTAAAAGAATTCCCCTTAATTTCTCGCCTACTAAGCCTATTTATGGTGAAATGGCAAACCTTATTGAGCATTGTCTGTCATTTAGCAAAAGCTCTGAACTTACACATTTTAGTCACCGCCACACCTTATATAATTCCAACTTGATTCAGCTGGCCTTTTGTTGGTACTCATTTTGTGTAAAACGTACTTAATTCAAGTACGTTTTTATACTCTGTACCGAAGGTACAAAGAGTATATTGGGTTTGTGCAAATGTATGTAACAGCCAGAAGGAAGCATCTCCGACCTTATAAAGTTTATATATATTCTTGATCAGCATCAACAGCCGAGTCGATATAGACATGTCCGTCCGTCTGTATTTTTAATTTTTGCAAATTAAAAAAAACGAAATAACTCCCACAATTTTCAAGATAGATAGTTCGAACATTCTAGACATATATTCTACTACTTATTATGAATCGACCCGCCATACATCGTTTTACGATCAGATGAACGATATAAGAGCTATACGTAAAAGAAAATAAAAACCAACGACAACAACAATACCACAGCGATTGGTAGAACTTACGAGAAAGAGAGAGCGAGAGGTAATTTCCCAATTGGACCTTGCTTGCGCCGCTCTCAGTTATCAGTTACATACAAACAGGTACAGAGTATATTACAGTCGGGCTTGACCGACTTTCTTACTTGTTTAAAGCTTGCCATTACTAAAATGGACTTCGATTAAACTTAATTTTGGTACGACTTTTTTCCCTCGGATTTCGTTTTCATTAAATGTATTGGGCCATTATATGGTAGGGTATTTGTGGCTTCGGTGCCTGGACTTAAGTTGATGGTTGTTGCATGTGGTTGTTCCTTTTGCTATTTGCCACAAATTCAATTTCCGCGCATTGTGCGCAGCTCCCCCCCACCTAAACAGAGCTCAGCTCGTGCCCCTTTTTTTTACACATGCGCAATGGCGGCGCACAAGTTCTCTTCCTGGGTACCAGGACAAAAAAAAAAAAAAAAAAAAAAAAAAAACTTTGTATGCCGTCGCGTAGATTGCGCAATCTATGAAAATCAAAACAACGCCCCACAAATACACAGACACGTTGCCAGAAAGGTGGAGCAAGCATGTGTACCACATAGCCAACTTGGCCACCGGCCGGCAGAGATGAGATGCGGATGCGTATGCGTGGGTTGTGTACATAACATTGTGTCAGAGTTCAATATCCTACACAGACAGCAGCCAGCAGCCAGCAGGTGGCGCACAGCATATCAGGTAACTGGATTTGAGGATCCAGGACGCTAATTGAACCCACTAGAATTTGTGTCTAATTATGAGGCCTCTCACCTTTCGTTATGTCTCATTTAAGGGCAACCCTTAAGCGGGCATATGGCCACGGTCCAGGGTTGAGACTTAATTAACGTACCACATTCTAGCCCACACATTTATAATCTCTCAAAGGGGCAAGTGTGCTAAATACCTGAAAGTGCATTGAACTCTTGATCGTTTGCAAAAAAAAAAAAAAAAAGGAAAGAAAATCGGGGTGCAAATTACTTACCCCATTCGATTCGAACACCAATACAAAATGTCAATAAGTCGCCTCGCCTGACAGCAGCTGCTGCTGCCCATGATCGTCTCTGGTGGTGGCTGGATCATTGAAAAGTATTACATCAAAGGGAGAGTTGGCCAGATTTTCCACTCTATATCAAACGAGTTTTCTTTCTTTTTTTTTTTTTCTCTCTAAACTGACCTTAGGCATATTCAAGTTTTTAAGGAAAATTAAGACACATGGACACATTTTTTACCTAAGGGTGACTTTTCATATATGTAAATTAGCATATAACCCGGCGCGCTTCGCTTCGCCACAATCAGTAAAGCCGCCAAAATGATGAAAAAAACGTTTGGCAATGATCCCACCCCGCCCCCCATTTTCCGAACTTCAGAACTGAGAAAATTATGTTCCACCTATTTCGTCCATTGAGCGAACAAACCACTCCCGCAACCCATTATCCGACCTTGAGGGTGGGTTTACGCAAAGCTAAAAACTTTATCCTATTTAATTGGCCCATAGAGCTTTCAAGCCAAATTTAATACATATCGGCTAAAAACCCACCCCTGCACCCATAATCCGACCTTTGCAGTGAACTTCCCGAATTAAAAAAACATGTGTTTCCATTTATTCTGACCCTAGATCTTACAAAACGAATTTTATTCAGATCGGCTCACAAATTGCCATTGTCACTGAACCGAAATACGCCCACCATTATTCTTGCCTGTGGGCAGAAATTCTACCACCGAGAAATCAAATGTCTAATTATTTTCTATAATGTGTTCACAAACCGATTTTGAAGCCAATCGGATTAAAAATAGGTTTTACCATATAGAATTTTCCGACTTTTCGTGCGGATTTTCCAACATTGGAAAATCTCAAGTCTAATTATTTTGCATACTATCCTTACAAACCGAGTTTGAAGTCAATCGGATAAAAAATAGTGTTTTCCATATAGAATTTTCCGGCCATTTTCCTTGTGGGTGGATTTTCCACCAACAAAAAATCACATGCCTAATTATTTAGCAAACTACCCTTACAAACCGAGTTTGAAGCCAAACGGATGAAAAATAGTTTTTTCCATATGGAATTTTCCGGGAATTTCCCGACTTTTCGGGCGCATTTTCCAACATAGGAAAATCTAATGTCTAATTATTTTGCTTACCATCCCCACAAACCGAGTTTGAAGTCAATCGGATGAAAAATAGTTTTTCCATGAAGAATTTTCCGGCTATTTTCCTTGTGGGTGGATTTTCCACAATCGAAAAATCACATGTCTATTTATTTAGCATACTATCCTTACAAACCGAATATGAAGCCAATCGGATGAAAAACAGTTTTTTCCTTATGAAATTTTCCGGGAATTTCCCGACTTTTCGGGCAGATTTTCCATCATCGGAAAATCTCAAGTCTAATTATTCTGCTTACCATCCTCATAAACCGAGTTTGAAGTCAATCGGATGAAAAATAGTTTTTTCCATGAAGAATTTTCCGGCCATTTTTCTTGTGGGCGGATTTTCCGAAATCTGGGAAACAGGTGTCCAATTATTTCGCTTCCTTTACTTACAAACCAAATTTCAAGTCAATCGGATGAAAAACAAAATTTTCCCCATAGTAGGTTTTCCGGGAGTTTTCCAAAACCCCGCCTTAGTGCTCACTTTCAACTCATAAGGAAACTTGTGTGAAAATTTCAGCTTTCTATGTCTTACCGTTTAGGCTCTACGTTGATTGCCAATCAGTGAATCAGTCAGTCAGTCAGTCAGTCAGGACAAACTCTTTTATATATAGAGATATTAGTGTGCAAGTAATTGGAGTAGACATATGGAAAAGTTTAACAAAATAAAAGAAAATGCTGGATTAAGTCCTCAACAAAATTTCACATTTTTAACTTATTTGGGAAAATTTATTTAAAACTTTTCCATTGAACTTTTCTAACAAAAAATTGTTGTATTCGAAAGTGAATACTTGTAAGCCAGTTCTTATCTGGTTCTCCTTACACTCTTCAAGTTTTCTCAAGCAGGGGGGGGGGGGGTAGTGCTTATTATCTATCTGGCAGATCTACAGCAGCCACACCTTGATTTCCACATAGAAAACCACCCCCTGCCTTTAGACAAGGGTGTAAGGAAAAATGTTAAGAAAATCAACAACATCGACATGCCACATCAAATTAAACGAATTGGGTCAAAGGATAAACGGAATCATCTTCAAGAGCCTATGCAAAAAAAAAAAACAAAATAAAGGGAAGAGTATGTGGGGAAAGCTGGAAAAAAAATAACAAACTCCTTCAAAAAAAAAAAAAAAGCAAACGGTTGCCACTCCAAGGAACACACCATGCACATGCCGCCAACACCTTGTCCCCCCCCTCACTCTCCCATTGCAGGGAGAACTGTTGTCAACCGAAACGTAGAAATTACATTATTTATAACACGGAAGCTGGCTGTGTGTGTGTGTGTGTGTGTGTGTGTGTGGCAAGTGTATGTGCTGATTAATAGACTGCTGCTGTAAGGTGCTCTCTCTCTCGTCCTGCTCAGCAACCCCAAGCCGGCTAAGAGTGACACTCTCTTTGCGAGAGAGAGAGAGAGAGAGAGAGAAAGGGGAATAGAAAGAGCGAAAACCCTACAAAAGTCAGCCGGCCGGTAGTAGGAGTAAATGTTTTGGTATTCTGTCTGAGCTGAATTTTATCTAAATGATCTGTCTAAGGTCTGGACTTTTTTCACTACTCCCCATAACACTTAGAAACGGGCATTATTTTAAAAAGGATTTAAATTATTTGAGGATTTGTTTTCGCCCAACCCTTTTCCTGTTCTTCAAAAAAAAAAAGAAGGTAACCCAAAACCAGCACTAGCTGGACCGTTTCTATTTGGTTAGGTTCAAAAAGCCTTTCTTAATATTTGCATTGTCAAAGAATGATGTTAACTTTGAAAGAGGTTCAGCACTTTTCAAGACTCAATCAAGAGGAAAAACATTTTTTTACATTTTTGTTTACACTAAACTATAAAAAAAAAAACCTGGAAAAATAAATTATTTTTTAAAATTGCCTCCAACTTTTCAAAAAAATATTGAAAAATATAATTGAGCTACGGGCCATAATAACATCAATTCTGATCATAACCTCATTTACAGTTTTCATTTCCGATAAACAGGAGTTCCGGAATCATGGCCACCACCTGTACACCTTTTTTTCGGAGACCTTATGTTGAACAGCCATCGAATTTTCCAAATTTTTTTTTTCTATTTTCTTATATAATTAATTTATTATTCGCCGATGTTTTAATACCCTTGCAGTTTTTGAAAGGCGCTACCATTGATAACAAAAAAGTTTTATTCACTAGAATTAGTTTTTAGCAGGGAACGTAATCATTATAAGTTATAAAATAAAACTTAATACTTAATGATTATTTTTTAATTTTTTTTAATTTGCTCACACAATAATGCTTATTTTTAAGTAATATTTTAAAACTTAGACCATAATCATTATTTTTGAGCGAAAAAAATAAAACTCAAAATTAATGATTATTCCATGAGTTTTATTTTTTCGCTCAAAAATAAAACTCAACAAGGAATTGTGACCTTATCAAAAGGAACTTTTTTCAAAAAATTTTTTTATCCCTAATTTGGATTTAACAGATTCGTCTTGCTTCACTTATTAAGGATATGCATTAACTTACCTAAGTTCCTTATGATAAGGTCACAATTCCTTGTTGAGTTTTATTTTTGAACGAAAAAATAAAACTCACGAAATAATCATTATTTTTGAGTTGTATTTTTTTCGCTCAAAAATAATGATTATCGCCTAAGTTTTATAATATTACTTAAAAATAATCATTAGAATTAGGGAATATAGTTAAAACTTATAAAAATAAAAATCATGGCGGATTTGCATAGATAATCGAAAAAGAATCATTTTGGTATAATTAGAATTATTCTACGACGATTCTAAGTGGATGATTTTTTTGATTTTAAAATAAAAAATAATCATTATTTACGATCCCTGGTTTTTAGACCGATCGTTCCTATGGCAGCTGTATGCTATAATCATCCGGTTCCAATTAAATTTTCCAGAATTGTGTGGAAGTATATGAAACTAATATATACCACGATTGGTGACGCTTGGATGGAAAACAAAAAAGTTTTTTCTACTAAAACTAGCTTTTGCACCGACCGTTTATATGGCAGCTATATGCTATAGTCATCCGATTTTGATCAATTTTTCCAGAATTGTGTGGAAGCATATAAAACTAATATATACCACGATTGGAGACGCTACGTAGGAAAACAAAAAAGTTTTTCTCACTAGAACTTGTTTTTGGATCGATCGTTCCTATGGCAGCTATATGATATATTCATCCGATCCGGCCGATTCCGACAAATGTGCAGCGTATTTGTATTTAAAGACTTTTTGCAAAGTTTGGTCAAGATAGCTTTAAAACTGAGGGAGGAGATAGCAAAGAAACAGACGGACAGACGGACGGACGGACAGACGGAAATGAACTCAGCTCGTCATGCTGATCAAGAATATATATACTTTATGTGGTCGGAAATGCTTCCTTCTATGCGTTACAAACATCGTGACAATTTTAATATACCCTCTGTAAGGGTATAAAAAAGATTTTTGATTATGGTTTTAGATTGATCTCTTTCTCAGTGTACACTTTATTGAGTAGGAGATTTTTTTAGCTCTATTAAATATTTTTTTTTAATATCAAATGATGATGAAACAATAGAATATTATAATAACCAATCTAAATGGATAACGAATTTCCATTTATACACTGGAAAAAAGGGTATTTAATAATTTTCGTTATCCATTTGATCTGAATCTATAGCATAAAATATCAATTTAATTTTAAATAATATTTAAATATTTAAATGTTTAAACAAAAGCATATGGGCATTTCCACCAAAAGGTCCACCGATACCAAAAATTTTAAAGTTTTTCAAAAACCCTTGCTTTATGATATTTTCATAGGAAAACAGTCAAATTGTACTAATATAAACTAATTTTACATTTATTTATAACCCACTTCGAGATATTCAAAAGCAAAGTCGCGCAAACTCAACTATTCTCAGTATGATATATCCCCTGCACTTTTTGTTTTGCTAATTGTTCTTTAATGTCTTTCTTTATGCATTGACTTTTGCATTATTAAATCTTTCCATGGATACAGAGAGTCAAATAAAAATGCAAAAGAGACTATGCGATTGGTAAATAACATAATTTTTTGATTTGCATCATCGCATTTTTCGATGTCCCGTGCGACATTGAAAAACAACATTTGTTATCTGTGCGTCAAAAGTACATGTGGAAGGCTTATTCAATATTGAGTACAAATAGTGATTTTTAATACAATTCAAATAAAAAGAATCATGCTGAAAAATGAGAATATTTGTGATCTGGGTGCTTATATAAAGTTGGTCCCGTGCGACATAGTCAGTGTGAAATTCAACATTTTTTCTTACATGAATGATTTTTTTTTTGTAAATCATAGTTTTTGATTTTTTATATCTAAATGAGCAAAAACGGCGGCGAAAAAAATTTAGAGAGCCTGCATACGGTAGAGAAAAAAGTTAAAGTACGATCCAATATTTAAAAAAATTTTTTTTTGTATTTTGTTATTAAGCGAAAATGAATACATTGAAATCTTTTGTTGACTTAAAAACATTTTAACTCCGCTTATTTATATATAATTTCCTTGAAATAGTTACTGAAATAACATTATTATTATGACGGATGAAAATGTCCCATACGACATGTCCCGTGCGAAAGTGCTTAAAATTGAATTTTAAGAAATGTATAAGTTTATTTTGGGTAAAATCAAAACCGTTTTTAAGTCTCATCAATGAGCAATGTTCTTAAATTTAACAGATTGAAATATTGCCTCAGGATTCGCTAAAATCGGCTTGTCAATTGTTGGTAGCAAAAACCACTTGTGTTTTTGTCCCGTGCGAATGCCTTGGTTTTTTGTAATTATCTTGAAAAAAATTAATTGCCCAAAATCAACCTTAGCACCAATTGTAGGGCCAATTAAGAGCAATAAGTTAAGCCTTTTGTTAAATCAAAAATACGTTTTATTTTTACTTTTTTTCCACTTCAAAAGTGTACGAAGGTCCAGTTCGACATAATGGAAATGCACATATGCTAATATCGAGTTTAAGCGCCATCCAAGTTCAATGACTCTTAGATAAACTAATGCTTTTAGCATTATAATAAACCGCTTGTTGACTTAAGCTACTTATAGACCAAAAAGAGGAGATAGAATTAAGTGGGTGCTCTGCACTAAATGAGGGAAATTTGCAGCTTGAAGTAACAAATTTGGCAAAAGTTTTTCAAAGGCTTATACAAATCGAGACTTTCTAATGCTTGCACCCCAGCAGGACTCTCTCACACATACACAAGGACTCGCTCCTCTCTCTCTCTCTCTCTCGTCCTGGGAGACTCTCTCTCTAGATTTGCTCAAAAGGGTGTGTACCGGCCGGTGGGTCTAGGCTTGCGAGCGAGAAAAAAGCAGCATTTGGTGGTGGCTGCCCTAGCTCTGTCTCTATCGTCCTGTTGGGGCGTTGAAAAGGATAAAAGGATACAAGGATTCGGCCGCTGCCACTGCCACTGCCCGGCGCCTGCTGCTGCTGTCGCTTCTGTTGTTCAGGTTCAGTCGTACGTGTTCGTTCGTTGCTTTCGTTCGGTTTTGATTCCATTCGGTTGTGTTTCTCATTCGAGAACATTCATTTATAATTTTTTGACTCCTCTGCACCAGTTTTTGTGTTGTATATTCAGTTAGGAATTTGTTGTGTTCTCAATTTTTTCCAACTAAAACAACAACAACAACAACAACAACAACTACTACCAAACCGCAATAATTGTGCACTCGAATTTGCATTTCAATTTTAATAATTTCTGTTTTGAAGTCCGGGACACACCAATTGCAATATTACTCTAGTATTTAATTGTTAAGCCCACACGTCGACGCGTGTCCTAGTTCAATTTTTGCCCAATTTTTCTACATAAACTATTTATTTTTTTTCGTGTGCTCATCATCAATTGTGCAAAAAGTGTTGTCTGCCCAAAAATTTAACCAGCAATTCTCGACAAAGGCGTCAAAGCGGGACAGCAGCAGAGCAGCCAACGAAAGGAACGAGCGAGTCGGCGCTACAGTTAAGGTTGAGAAGAAGTTGTGTGTGCAATCAATAGACCACCAACCACCCCCCCCTTCCAAAACTACACAAACACGAAAAAACAGAAATCTTTCGTTTCCTTAACTGGCCACAACTGTTTCTACAGATGTAAGTACTGTCGTCGTCTTGCATCATTATCCAAAATGTAATATGAAACGTCCTTTGTCATAATTAGCCGACAGATGCGTGGGCAGTGCCTAACCTAACCTGTCTGATTAATTGCCCACACTTTGGTGTCTGGTTTGTCTGTCTGGACAAATAAGGCAAACGTAACATAAATAAAAGGGCATATTAATGGCACAAAGACGGAAAGCCGGTAACATTTAATATGGTAGGACTTTAAGGGCATTTTTTTTTACTAATACATTTTACAAACGTTATACCACCTAGTGCTTAAATTTCAAAGAAATTTATCGTTATTTACAGGTTATAGTTTCAATAAAATGAGTTTGTGGGTTCAAAAATCGGCTTAACCAGAAGTTTTTTTAACTATATTTTAAAGAAAATAAGTTCAAAATGCTTTAGGCTGGGTTTTAACTGTTCGACGCATGAACTTATATTGTCATATTTTCATTGTGAATAGCTTGTCACTTGGCATTGAAATCAAGGCAACATGAAGGCCCACTAGACTATCATGTCTCATGCGTCGAACAGTGTAAACACAGCCTTACCATATAACATGGTATACCCATGACATTACAACAACATTCTTCTATAAATTATCAATAATTGCGTAATAATAACAACTATATAATGATATATCATGATAAATAGTTAAGGGGGTCTTCTACCTTTGAAAATATTTTTTTTCGATTTTTTTGTTTTGCCTTATTATTACAGCTTGAACATTCCCCTTTCATCCCCTTTAAACCATTTTCAATTATTCGAAATAGTTTAGCAGATATATCCGTTTTAGTGGAGCAATGTTCTTGCCAATGTGAGTATTTTCAACGTTGCTGAAAACTTTAACCGCGTTTTTCTCTAAACCACGTTTTTTGACCTGGTAGCCATGATTGGGCCAGTTCTACGGAACCGATTTTGATCAGCCATGTTGCAATCGACGCAGAATTGATGTAATTCTGGCCCGTACCTCAATCATGAAGATAAAAAATTTTTTACTATTTTTTTACACTAAACAACCAAAAAAATCGTCGAAAATCTAATTTTTTTTTTAAATGTTTGTAAATTTTAGAAAAAAATTTTTTTTTATGATTGAGGGGGGCCGGAATTACATCAATTCTGATCATAACCTCATTTACCGTTTTCAATTTCGATAATATGGAGTCCCGGAATCATGGCCACCACCTCAACACCTTTTTTTTTTTGAGGCCTTATTTGCAGGCCGATAACTTTTGAACAGCCCCTCGAATTCCAACATTTTTTTTTTTATTTTACTATTTAATTAATTAGTAACACAAAACAAAAAACCATATTGGAAAAAAAAACTCTTAAGGTTTTCTCTCCAGAATTTTTGTAAAAAACACTCATAAAACACTCGTCAAAGGTAGAATACCCCCTTAAACAAAAACTTGATATATTTTCTACTGCAACTAAGTTCTTCTCAAATAAGTGGAACTTATCTACTTTCTTAACATATCCCCTATTGAGCAGATGGAATACAGAGTTGCTACCCTATCTGCTCTTCGCTTGAGAGAATCGAAACAATGGTCAACTTCGGTCACTCTAGCATTCTTTAAGGGAAACCCCCTTCTTCCTACAGTCACTGACTACTGAATCCCAACAGATCTACGCCCTTCCACATCTTCATCCCTTCTAGAGAAGAGTGGAATCAGGGTCCATACAAATTTATACTGAAGGGTCGAAGCTCGATAATAGAGTGGGAGGCGGTGTGTACTCCAAAGTACTCGGGGCATCAGTCATTCTTTCAGACTACCAAACCACTGTAGAGTCTTTCAGGCTGAAATCCTTGCGATCAAGGAAGCCCTAATATGTGCACGGTACACAGCTCAGACGCTGAGTACAATAAGCATTTACTCTGACTGCCAAGCCGCCATTAAAGCACTTGGCTCAATATCCACCAACTCGGTATTGGTTAACGATTGTCGCAAATCTCAATCCAAGAAAAGGCAAAACAGTCCGACATAAGCCTTATCTGGGTAAGGGCAACAAGGTACTACCACCAACCCCCTCCTGATAAGGAAAATGTAGGTATGCCCATGGCTACGTGCAGGCTCACTTAAAGAACTATCATCTACTTCTAACTGTCTTTCCAGCTCTCAGTCATATCTCCAAGACAAATGTCGCGATTCATAAAGGCATCAGATGGACTTAGATTGTTCCTTACAACAAAAGAACTAAGTAATTGCTACAATTAAGGCCCCACAAAAGGAGGAATATATACGGAGAGAGTCCGCAAGAGTCCGGTATCACAACGGGCCAACTTAATGGCCTAAGTGTGTTGAAACGTCTTCCCCCTTGGTGACCGCCCTAACCTAACCTAACCTACTTTCTAAGTCCGTGTTTACACGATGAAGTTTGCTTCATGAAGCTCTATTCGATTTCGTTGAAATCAATTAACATTTTTCCTTATTTTCAACCATTTTTTGCAGTAGCACACAAATATGTTTAATGCAAAAAAGAATCGAGAAAGAATATAATTTAACTACCATATAACCCGGCGCGCTTCGCTTCGCCACCATTAGTATAGCCGCCAAAATAATGAAAAAAACTTTGGCAATGATACAACCCCCGCCCCCATTTTCCGACCATCAGAAATGAGAAAATTATTTTCCACCTACTTGGCCCGTTAAGCGTACAAACGCTAAAACCACCCCCGTCACCCATTATCCGACCTTGAGGATGAGTAAGCGCAAAGCTAAAAACTTTATCCTATTTAATTGGCCCATAGAGCTTTCAAACCAAATTTAATACATGTCGGCTAAAAACCCACCCCTGCACCCATAATCCGACCTTTGCAGTGACCTTCCCGAAATAAAAAACACGTGTTTCCATTTATTCTGACCCTAGAGCTTACAAAACGAATTTTATTCAGACCAGCTCACAAATAGCCATTGTCACTGAACCGAAATACGCCCACCATTATTCTTGCCTGTGGGCAGAAATTCTACCACCGAGAAATCAAATGTCTAATTATTTTCTATAATGTGTTCACAAACCGATTTTGAAGCCAATCGGATTAAAAATAGGTTTTACCATATGGAATTTTCCGACTTTTCGTGCGGATTTTCCAACATTGGAAAATCTCAAGTCTAATTATTTTGCATACTATCCTTACAAACCGAGTTTGAAGTCAATCGGATGAAAAATAGTGTTTTCCATATAGAATTTTCCGGCCATTTTCCTTGTGGGTGGATTTTCCACCAACAAAAAATCACATGCCTAATTATTTAGCAAACTATCCTTACAAACCGAATTTGAAGCCAATCGAATGAAAAACAGTTTTTCCATATGGAATTTTCCGGGAATTTCCCGACTTTTCGGGCGCATTTTCCAACATCGGAAAATCTAATGTCTAAATATTTTGCATACTATCCTTACAAACCGAATTTGAAGTCAATCGGATCAAAAATAGTCTTTCATATAGAATTTTCCGGGTATTTTCTTTGTGGGCGGATTTTCCAACATTTGAAAATCTCATGTCCAATTACTTAGCATACTACGCTTACAAACCGAGTTTGAAGCCAAACGGATGAAAAATAGTTTTTTCCATATGGAATTTTCCGGGAATTTCCCGACTTTTCGGGCAGATTTTCCATCATCGGAAAATCTCAAGTCTAATTATTCTGCTTACCATCCTCACAAACCGAGTTTGAAGTCAATCGGATGAAAAATAGTTTTTACCATATGGAACTTTCCGGGAATTTCCCGACTTTTCGGGCGGATTTTCCATCATCGGAAAATCTCAAGTCTAATTATTCTGCTTACCATCCTCACAAACCGAGTTTGAAGTCATTCGGATGAAAAATAGTTTTTTCTATGAAGAATTTTCCGGCCATTTTCCTTGTGGGCGGATTTTCCGAAATCTGGAAAACAGGTGTCCAATTATTTCGCTTACTTTACTTACAAACCAAATTTGAAGTCAATCGGATGAAAACCAAAATTTTCCCCATAGTAGCTTTTCCGGGAGTTTTCCACCCCTTAGGAATGGAATTTTCCAAAACCCCGCCTTAGTGCTCACTTTCAACTCATAAGGAAACTTCTGTGAAAATTTCAGCTTTCTATCTCTTACCGTTCAGGCTCCACGTTGATTGCCAAATCAGTCAGTCAGTCAGTCAGGACAAACTCTTTTATATATATAGAGATCTCTGTGAGTACCATAGTCCAAAGTTTTAGCTTAATTTTTGATTCCACCTTATTGCGCATAAAAAGTTCTGTTAAGGGGGTCTTCTACCTTTAAACAAGGTTTTTAAGTGTTTTTTTTTTTTTTTTAATTCTGGAGAGAAACCCATAGAATCTTTTTTTAATTTGATTTTTTGTTCTGTATTATAAATTAATAAAAAATAAAAAAAAAATTTTTAAATAATTTGGAATTTGAGGGCTGTTCAACAAGTTATCGGCTTGCCAAATAAGGTCTCAACAAAAAAAAGTTGTAGAGGTGGTAGCCATGATTCCGGGCTATTGACTTTGAGATTACTCATCTAGTATTCTCTTACTTCAAGTAGAGTATCCATGGTTTCATAATGTCAACTTAGAAGCCGAACCAAATATCATTTGCGGATGCGTTGCTTTAAGAGAAAGTTTCGAAAGATTCAACCACTGAAACAAATATAAAATCTGACAATGACAATGTTCTTTATACAACGACAGATGTTACAAAATTTTGGAAAGGTCTTTAAAATAAAGATTTGAAAAATATGATACTTGCTGTTCCAGCAACCTATACCAAAAAAAAAAAAAAAATCGTTTCAAAATGTTCAAATTATTATGATCCGATTTTATACCAAAGTTTTTTGAGAGTGAAAATATTTTGAAAAAATTGAATCATTCTTTTCAACCGAACTTTTTCCAAAAAGAATTCGGTGTGCTATGGGAGGGTATTTATTTCGAATGTTTGGGCCTTAAAAAAGTTGAAATACTAAAGCATATATCTTATACCTTCTTGACTAGAATATATATTGAAATTATGGCATTTTAACTTTTAGAAAATATTTCAAAATAAAACAATTTGTAAAAAGAAGGCATAAAATTTATAGAAATTCTTTTGATTTTATAACACAGTCTTTTGAATGCCAACAATAAATGCATTCGTTATGTAATAGTTGTGTGTGTGTGTGTGTTTTCAGATCCAATTGGAATTGGAAATTGGGGGGTTGAAAGTAAGAGAGCCACATTTGACTTCATAGTTTACTAGATCCTGTACGTTTTGTGTGTGTGTGTGCGTGCGGTGGCTTCAAATTTGAAAAGGGACGGCGTTGAAAATAGGGTAAAAACCTGACGCGAAAAACAAACAAACAAGCAAGCAAGCCGGCATGTCCTGTCGGCCATGTCCTGCCCTGGCCTGGGTCATTGAACTTGACAACGCGACTCGCCTTGTGTTTATGTTTTCTAGTTTTTGTTTTGTTTGCCCTTTTTTGTTTCCCCAGCTAGCGGAGATCGTCGAAACAGCTGTTTGGCAGCCAGTAGTATGCTACGTACGTTCATTGAACCCAAAGGCATTGAAAACAAAGGGTAAAAAAAAAAACACTTGAAAAACCAAAGCAAAAACATGTCACAAAAGGCGCAGCTCGAACAAAAGGAAGTGCACTGGCATAAGCCAACACCGACGACATTTAATTGCACAGCATGGCATGTCAGCCACACCACACCCTACCCCTCCTACCACATTTAGCAAGAAAGAAAAGAAAGAGAAAAAAAATGTGTAATTGACACTTATGCACCGATATCTGTTGTGACCCCATTTCAAAATGTGTGTCGGGCCCAGGGCCTTGAGGTGGGTCAGGATATGTCTTAAGGCTCATCAAAGGAGAAAGAGAAAGAGAGAGAGAGATACAAACAGAAGACAGCAAATCGTTGTCCTGACTTCAACTTGAGCCTTGGGATAATTCTTCCAATTTAAGGAAAGACTTTTGTTGCAACTGAATCCCTTTGTGATTATGTGCATAAACAAATAAAAACAAGTAAGAAAGTCGGTCAAGCCCGACTGTAATATACTCTGTACCTGATTGTATATAACTAATAACTTTAAAGTGTGGGGTCACACAATCTTTGCAAGTGCTGCCCATTAAGATTACGGGCAAACAAACATCCCTAAAAGGTTCAAACAATCTGTCTTTAAAATTGTGGAAGATATTCGATTTTGTTCAAATTGTGGGGGTGGCAACTCTGCCATCGTTCATCTGATCGGAAAACAATGTATGGGGGCTCGATAGGTAATGATGAGTAGAATATATGTCTAGAAGGTTCAAACAACCTAACTCCAAAATTGCGGGATATTTGAGGTGTTTTTCAAATTGCGGGGTGGCAACTCTACTATCGTTCATCTGATCGGAAAACAATGTATGGGGGTTCAAAAGTAATGATGAGTAGAATATATGCCTAGAAGGTTCGAAACACCTAACTCTAAAATTGCGGGATATTTGAGGTGTTTTTCAAATTGCGGGGTGGCAACTCTACTATCGTTCATCTGATCGGAAAACGATGTATTGGAGGCTCGATAGGTAATGATGAGTAGAATATATGTCTAGAAGGTTCAAACAACCTAACTCCAAAATTGGGGGATATTTGAGGTGTTTTTCAAATTGCGGGGGTGGCAACTCTACTATCGTTCATCTGATCGGAAAACAATGTATGGGGGCTCGATAAGTAATGATGAGTAGAATATATGTCTAGAAGGTTCGAAACACCTAACTCTAAAATTGCAGGATATTTGAGGTGTTTTTCCAATTGCGGGGGTGGCAACTCTACTATCGTTTATCTGATCGGAAAACAATGTATGGGGGTTCGATAAGTAATGATGAGTAGAATATATGTCTAGAAGGTTCGAAACACCTAACTCTAAAATTGCGGGATATTTGAGGTGTTTTTCAAATTGCGGGGGTGGCAACTCTACTATCGTTCATCTGATCGGAAAACGATGTATGGGGGCTCGATAAAAAATGATGAGTAGAATATATGTCTAGAAGGTTCGAAACAACCTAACTCCAAAATTGCGGGATATTTGAGGTGTTTTTAAAATGGGGTCTGTCGGAAAACAAGTATGGGGTTCGATAAGTAATGATGAGTAGAATATATGCTAGAAGGTTCGAAACACCTAACTCTAAAATTGCAGGATATTTGAGGTGTTTTTCCAATTGCGGGGGTGGCAACTCTACTATCGTTTATCTGATCGGAAAACAATGTATGGGGGTTCGATAAGTAATGATGAGTAGAATATATGTCTAGAAGGTTCGAAACACCTAACTCTAAAATTGCAGGATATTTGAGGTGTTTTTCAAATTGCGGGGGTGGCAACTCTACTATCGTTCATCTGATCGGAAAACGAAGTATGGGGGCTCGATAAAAAATGATGAGGAGAATATATGTCTAGAAGGTTCGAACAACCTAACTCCAAAATTGTAGAATATATACGGTTTTTTTCGATTTGCGGGGGAGGCAGGGGGCGTGGCAAAAAAAACTAACTAAACTAAAAAAAAAAACTAAACTAAACTTGATCTGCCTGCAAGTAAAAGAAATATATGTTCCATACACCTCAAACCTCTATCTCTTACCATCTCTGAGATCTCAGCGTTCATACGGACAGACAGACGGACAGACGGACATGTCTATATCGACTCGGCTGTTGATGCTGATCAAGAATATATATACTTTATAGGGTCGGAGATGCTTCCTTCTGGCTGTTACACACATTTGCACAAACCCAATATACTCTGTGTACCTTCGGTACAGAGTATAATTAACCCCCAACTAGAGAATTGTGACCACACATTCAGTTATTAATTTTATTTTTTTTATGTTAAACATCAGAAATCTAAGTAGGCTTTGGCTTTCCTATAATTTCAAGAACCTTTGCCCTAGCTTCAAATTTGCTCAGTTGGTTGTTGCAGCTTGTGCTAGGCACAGAACAACAAATTTTTTTTTCTTTATTTTTATTTTAATTTTTTATTTATTTATTATTTTTTATCGTTTTGCCTTAATCGGATTGTTTCTTTCATTTCCTTTGCACTTTCCTCTAAGGCTTCTCTTCAGTTTTTATTGCAATCCCATTTAATTGCGACATTGCTGGGTTTATTTTTGTTCAAAAGTTAACCAAAGTCTTAGTAGGCCTTGCTTATTTTCTATATGTTCAGGAACCTTTGCCTTAGCTTCGAATTTGCTCAGCACAGAACAAATTCTTTTGTAATTTGTTTACAATTTTTTTTTCTTTTTCTTTATTTTTTATTTTTAATTTGTCTTCGTTCTCGGTTTGGCTTCACGTTACCAACATCGTGCTCCGGATGTAACTCTCTTCGATTGGTTGACGTATATTGATACCGGTTTCGGTATTTTTTTTTTTTTTTTTTTTTTGGACACACAATTTCGCTAAACGCTTCTGTCCACGCTTCCAGTGGTAACCCTAAACTCAGAAAATGTCAATCTAAAATTCAGGAATTTTCTATTCTTATGACACCTAGACAAACTCACCTTAGGGCCCCATTTCTCATGAAGCTGACAAATATTAATTAATACCTAGGTTGCTATATATATATATTTCTGGCCTAATAATAGAAAACGCGCATATTTATGATCAAAAATGGTTTTATTGTTTTTCAAAGTATTCTCCAGCAGAAGATTTATACACTTTTGCATGCGCTCAAACCAATTGTCGAAGCACTTTTTCCACTCCGATTGAGACACCTCCAAAACATGGTTTTTGAACTCTTCAACAGCATCTTCTTTGGCGACGAAAATCGTTGAGCACGAATTTTTCCCTTGAATAAAAAGGGAATAAAAAGAAGTCATTGGGTGCCAAGTCAGGGCTGTACGTTGAATGACCCATCAATTCGACGTTTTGGGCGGTCAAAAAGGCGCTGGTGTGAGCTGATGTGTGAGAGGGCGCGCATATTGTCATGGTGCACAATGATCTGTCTTCTCTAGTTCGTTTTTTTAATTTCTCCAAAGACTTCAGGCAAACAAATTGTGGTGTACCACTAAGAATTGACCGTTCTACGTTGCTCAAGCGGAACAGTCGCCACATGACCAGTTTTACTGAAGAAACAGGCGACCATTTGCTAAGAAGTGCTTCTTCCATGAACGACTTTCCATGGATTTGGCTCGTCTTCGAAGACCCACACGGTCGATTGCTGTTTAGATCCATGATTCGTCACCTGTGACGATCTTATAAACGTCTTTTGAAACACCGCGTTTATATTTTTTCAAAATTTCTTTGCACCAATCCACACGAGCCTTTTTTTGAACGGGATCCAACGAGAACAAACCTTTCTTACGCCCAGGTGTTTATGCAATATCGAATGTATGCTGGTGGTAGAAATGCCCAAGGAAGCCTCTATCTCACGGTATGTCACATGACAATCTTGCATTATCAGTTCACGCACGGCATCAATGTTTTCTGGCACAACGACTGTTTTGTGGACGATCTTCACGACATCACGAATTCATTAAACCATTTTTTCACAGTGCTATAGGATAGTGTTTCATCGCCATACAAAGATTTAAGTTCATTGTTGCACTCTTGTCGTGATAATCCACGTCGAAAGTTGTGAAAAATGATTGCACGAAAATGTTCACGAGTTAATTCCATTTTTCTGCCAAGGTAAGTTTTTGATTAATCGTTAATCGATATCAAAGGTGGTCACACATGAAAGAGTTGTATGGAGCTTTTATCGATAAAAGTCCAAACTTTTTTTTTGGGAAAGGGCCAATTGGTCCTAAAATGGCTAGAACTGACCTAGGCCAGAAACTTAAATAGCAACCCATGTTGCCCATATTCGACGGACCCATCTGGCAACGCCATAACTTTTGACAGAGATGTCAGATCGCTTAATGACATACCGCGTTTGAAGCGTCAGTCCAAGCAGATTTTTACCATGGAACAATACACGCCACGCGAGCGCTCTGAAATAGTTGAAATTTACATTCAACAGAACAAGTCAATTGTGAAAACTCAACGATCAACGATTATCATGTCCGATGAAGCCCATTTCACATTGAATGGGACCGTAAATAAGCAAAATTGCCGTATTTACGCCACTGAAAATCCTCAGGAGATTCAAGAAGTGCCTCTTCATGACGAAAAAGTCACAGTTTGGTGCGGCGTTAGTGCGAAAACGGTCATTGGGCCGTTTTTCTTCCAAAATGAAAATGGTCATGCTGTTACCATCAACCAGAGGAGCGTTATCGCGACATGATGACCAATTTTGTGATGCCAATTATTCGTCGAAAGCGTATGAGGCAGTTCTGGTTTCAACAAGACGGCGCTCCACCGCACACAAGTCGCATAACAATCGATTTTCTGAAGAAATTGTTTCCGGGCCACCGCGTTCGCCCGATTTGACGCCGCCTGACTTCTTCTTGTGGGGATATTTGAAGTCAAAGGTTTACGTTAACAAGCCAAGGACCGTAGAAGAGCTCAAGGACAACATTCGTGAAGAAATAGCCGCTATTCCGGCCGAAATGTTGGCGAAAACGATGGAAAATGCTGCAAAAAGGGCACAATACGCCATCAACGCCAGAGGCGGCCATTTGAGAGATATCATATTCAAAAATTGATGTAAACAAATCTACTTGGAACAAATTAAATGATTAAGATTGCCAACCGCAAAATTTGTATTTTTTCTTTGATTTTTAAAAAAAAAACATTGGGTCCGTCGAATATGGGCAACCCTGTATAGCAGGAAAAATCCCTGGCGCTTAACGGCACTTAAAAATATGTGTAAGTACAAAGTACGAGTACACGGCTTAACTTGAATATAAATGAGATGCTGGGCATATTGTGCACTTCATCGTTTAATTAAATTCCAAACCATTAAGCCAAGTTTTTGTGCTGACAAAAGAGGAAGCATAAAATCGACTGATAAACACATTTGCTGGAAAAGAAAATCCAGAGCAGGGGGGGGGGACTTTGGTGAATAAAAAATGAGCTTATGCACACACTTTTGACACTCTCTCTCTCTCTCTCTTGTATTTTGCAGATTGATTAAAACGAGCGAGCAATCGAACAGCTATCATTTACCAGATGAAACAACAACAACAACAACAATGAGAAATTTTTAACTGCAAACCAAAGCAAACAAAAACAAAAAACAAAAACCAAACACCACCAAATAAAACCAACTACTATTAATTTAACAAATATAACGAATAATCATATTTAAAAGGTATATATACAAAACAAAAACAAAGCTAAGTTCCAAGAATACAACAACAACAAAAACAACAAAAATAATAACTAAAACAGCGCAAATTAGTAAAAAAAAAAAAAAACAAGTAATAAATTTGAATTATTGCTATCTTTTTGCATTTTTGCAATTTTATATAAAAAAAAATATAACAAAAAAAGAAAAACGACGAAAACCCAAAAAGAAAATCAATCCACACACACACACACACACACTCGACTAAAGAAAATCAGTAGCAAAATTTACTCTTTTATCTAAAAAAAAAAAAAATCGAAT